>JANHZU010010498.1:13652-30653 GCA_032468055.1 Acrochordus granulatus | reverse complement strand
TACCCAGCTCTAGGTCAGTGACCATACCGTTGTGGTTATCAGGGACATTTAGACCTTTCTTGTATAGGTTTTCTGTGTATTCTTGCCATCTCTTCTTTAACATTCCTGCTTCTGCTAAGTCCCTACCATTTTGTCCTTTATCATCCCATTTCTGCACAAAACATTCCCTTGATATCTTCCATTTTCTTGGACCTCTCTATTCTTTCCCAGTCTATTGTTTTCCTCAGTTTCCTTGCATTGTTCTTTTAAGAAGGCCTTTTTATCTCTCCTTGCTATTTTCTGGAAATCAGTATTCAGTTGGGTAAATCTTTCACTTTCTCTCTTGCCTTTTGCTTTCCTTCTTTCCTCAGCTATTTGTAAAGTCTTATCAGACAGCCACTTCGCTTTCTTGCATTTATTTTTCTTTGGGATGGTTTTAGTAGCTACCTCTTGTACAAGGCTATGCACTTATATCCATAGTTCTTCAGGCACTCTGTCCACCAGATCTAATCCTTTAAATCTATTCCTCACCTCCACTGTATATTCATAAGGGATATCATTGAGGTCAAACCTGAATGGCCTAGTGGTTTTCCCTTCTTTCTTAAATTTCAGCCTAAATTTTGCAATAAGAAGCTCATTATCTGAACCACATTCAGCTCCAGGTTTTGTTTTTACTGACTGTATAGATCTTCTCCATCTTTGGCTGCAAAGAAAATAATCATCCTGATTTCAGTGTTGACCATCTGGTGATGTCCATGTATAGAGTTTCCTTGGGTCATTGGAAAAGTGTATTTGTTATGACCAGCTTATTCTCTTGAGAAAATGCTGTTAACCTTTGCCCTGCTTCATTTTGTACTCCAAGACCAAACTGTTATTCTGATTATCTTTTGACTTCCTACTTTAGCATTCCAATCCACTATGATGACAAGGACATGATACTCTTCAGCATCAGTGGTTGGGGCATAAGCATGTATTAATGCAATGTTGAATGGTTTACCCTGGATTTGAACTGAAATCATTCTGTTGTTTTTGAGATTGTTCCACGGTACTGCTTTTCTCACTCTTTTATTGATTATGAGGGCTACTAAATTTCTTCTAAAGGATTCTTGTCCACAGTATTGATATTGTGGTCATCTGAATTAATTTGCCCATTCCAGTCCATTTTAGTTCACTGATTGCCAAGATGTTGATGTTCAATCTTGCCATCCCATGTTTGATCACATCCAGCTTACCTTGATTCATAGATCTTATATTCTAGGTTCCTGTGCAATATTGTTCTTTACAGCATTGGATTTTCCTTTCATTTCCAGACATTTCCAAAGCTGAGCATCATTTCAGCTTTGGTCCAGCCACTTCACTCTTTCTGGAGCTACTTGTAATTGCCCTCTCCTCTTCCCTAGTAGCATATTAGACACCTTCTGACCTGAAGGGCTCATTTTCTGGCATCTTATCTTTTAGCATTTTGTTGCCATCCATGGGGCTTTCTTGGCAACGATATTGGAGTTGGTTTCCATTTCCTTCTCCAGTGGAGTCCATTTTTCACCTGATGTCCAGGAACCTTAACATCTGCTATGGTTCTTGTTGACCCAGGCAATGACCGAGCCAGTATGGTTTTCTGTAAATTATATCTCACCATATTTTTTTATTTTTAAAATAATATTTTATTATTTTTTATGGGAGGGAGACATTCTTTTTCTGGTTCTTCTGATGAGATCTGTCCATTATAGTTGAAGTTCTGGCATAGCACTCATCTTCCTCAGAGCACACAAGCCACACAACCACACCAAGCTAGTGCCTCACTGGGGGCACAAACTATAGTTTTCCTATTTATTTTAATCTAACTGCTTTTTTGAATTCCTGAGCAGCCATGCATACTTCTGATACACAGTGCAACATTGCCTCCTTTCTTGTGAATGTATTAGATCCTTTTTCTATTATTGTGAAATACAACACTCGCCCCACCAGGACTCTACTATACTTGTTAAATCATAAATATCTTCCTGTACTACACATTCAGACACATCTTGTTTATTTCTAATAGTGCATGCAATTAGATATATACAACAAGGACCTTAAGCTTTATAAGCATTCTTCTTGATTTTTCATTAGAAAAAAGCTCTCAATGCAGCAATTTTCCAGCATCTTTCTACAGCATGCATACCTCTGAGGTGCTTATCTCAAAGTACGGTAACAGTGTTCCACGCACCTTGGTGTATAGTCATGCCGGCCACATGACCACGGAAGCATCTTTGAGCATGCTGGCCCTTCATCTATGAAACAGAGATGAGCACCACCCCTTAGAGTCATAACCGACTAATAGGGAAAACCTTTAGCATTTTTTACCTTTATTAATATACTAAAAAAGAAGAAAAGAAAAATCAATAAAACTTTATTAGAAAACTATTTGCATGCAAATCATATTTTCCCCATCTACCAACCCACCCATCCCTGGTTGCACTCTGTTAATTGCAACCAATATATACAGTATGTAAGGAATTATTTCTGATTTTAGTTTAGTTGGTTTAGTTTAGTTAGTATTTTTATCTATTTTTACTCTTAGAAACCATGCTTGTTAAGTTTGCCATGCTGTAATATTTGACATATAAGAGTGCTATTCTTGTTTGAATTTGGTTGAATTTCTGTTGTGAATATATACTATTAGCTTCACCATTGCTGGATATTCCCCAAGTCTAGTTTCCCAAACTGGTATTGTCAGCAAAATTTTTCAACACTGTGCTAGATTTGTCTTTGCAGCCATCAACATATATCTTAATAGGTTGAAGTATACCTTGTTTATATGTTCTGGACCAATTTCTAACAGAAAATATTTGAGGTTTCAATGAAAAATTTATTTTTAGATTTTTTTGTCTGCTATGTACTTCTTTTCAGTCCTTTTCAGTTTTTTTACATAACCACCATATATGATAGAATGTTCGTTATCATGACATTTCCAACATTTTTGTTGTATATATATTTTATCTTTTTTAAAAAATATACATATATTAATGGAGTTATGTAACATCTGTGAAGGATTTTATACCAATTTTCCTTCGAATAATAACTTGGGGATAAAGTTTATTGACTTTTTTCCATAATAAATCCCACTGTTGTACTGTAACTGTTTCTTTAACATTTTGCGTTCTCTTTATAATGCAAATATTGACATGTTCTGTTCATAATTCATCTGTAAATAACAATTTATATATGTATTATAAAAGATGGTCTTGATTCTATATCAGTATTTCAAATTCTGTTGTCTTTCTTAATGTCCCTCTTTCTTTTCGAAGATCATATTTTATGATTCCAGAAAACTTCATGTTCTTTAGCCATAATAAATTCCTACTCTCCTTAGATCATTTTTGCTATGTATTTAATCCATTTCTGACCATATACAATTACACTTTTCTTGCTGTAATTATCCCCCAATTAGAAAGCACTTGAAGGTGAGAATTGTGGTGAAATCACTGGACATATTATCAGTTTTAAAGAATTCCCTGTTTTTATTAAACTTGGTGTTTAATTTTTTTTTAGATTCAGCAGCATTTGTCCAAACACATTTTACAAGTGTTGTAAGATGCTAGCAGCCTTTTTTTATATGTGTCGTATGCAGAGCTAATAATTCACTAGCACTACAGTTCCTCTTTCCAGGCTCCTTCTTTGAACTTTGAAATTAAAGGATCACTTTGAACTTTGAAATTAAAGGATCACTTGTACCTCTAGATTCTTCAATTTCCTTACACTATTATTTCTCAAGGAACAATCAACAGAATCCTTTTATTTCTTCTTTCTTTGATTTTTATCCAGCCTTTCTTATTTGTATAAATAACTCAAGGCAGCAAACATATTTAATATGTCTTCCTCCTCCTATTTTTCCGACAACAATAACTGTGTGAGTTGGGTTATCTGAGAGAGAGTGACTGCCTCAAGATCACCCAGATGGTTTTCATGCCTAAAGCGGAACCAGAAGACATATTATTTTGGTTTCTAGCCTGGTGCTTTGGCCAATAAACCATATTGGCTCTCTTCTTGTTCCTTTGTCAGCTTTCAGGTTTCCAAGAACACAATGCTATTTAAAGATTGTTAGAGACTCTCTCACCAACATAATTAGCTTCTCCTGATCACTTTCTTGGTGAGTTTGTACCCTGGAATGTGAGTTCCTTATGTTCCTCCTAAAATCTCTGCTTACTCAGAAGGAAGCAATTATTCAGTCATCACAATAACACCCTCAGGCCTTATCCTCTGTTTCTTCTCTTTTCCTCCTGTTGAACTCTCCTAGAAAATTTCTACAAGCTTATTAAGTTAATCAGTTTATCCAACTTAACTGATTGCTATTTGATTCTACATTCACTAAACAATGAAGTTCCACTACTTTATTGCATAGCCCACTAAAAGGTTTGTGCAAATTGATGCTTAACGTTACATGCACTAACTGTGCAGGCTGAACTTGGAGGAATTTCAGTTAGTTGATTGAAACCATTCAATTTGGAATGCTTGAAAAGCTGGATGTTTTCTTAATCTTATACTTTGCTATGAAAGATTTTATCCAAATAAAGTAACCAAATTGCCAGGATGTAATAAATTATTATTTGGAAATTTAATGACTTAGATGACAGTTGCCTACCCAGACAATCTCACTTCCAAGATTTAACAGTTGGATAGAGACAGTTGTCTTATCTTGAGAGGAAATAGAGTTAGTTCACATTAATTACGTTCACAGAAGCTCAGAGAACTAGTGGCAATGAAAAAAAGGGAAGAACAAGATAGACAAAGACTCTTTATCAGTATATTATTTAAAAATATTTTAATAGACCAGCCAGTAAAAGTAATTTTTAAAAAGTATAGAGAGTATGAATTATATTGTTGGAAAGTTTGGAAATTCAAAGGTTAAACTTATTCCCTAATAGATATGCTCCAGTCATGGTTTTGTGCAGCACCACAAATTGCAGATATTTATAGACTATTATTAGATCTGAAAAGCAGTGTGTTTGGTCCAGGGAAGTCACAGGCATCACCAGAAGAAAAAGCACTGCACACAAAATTATTTAAGTATTCTACTTTTCAAATAATGGTATCAGATCTGGAATCAGAGTTTCAGCATAAAACATAACATCCACTGATTTGAAATAGAATTAGCTACCAGTGCCTTTTAAAAACAAAGTCATGCCAAAGCTTTCCTCTGAAATAGTATCCCTCAATCTTAGCAACACTATATGTGGACTTCAACTCCAAGAATTCCCCAACCACCATGCTGGATTGGGGAATTCTGGGAGGTGAAGTCCACACATCATTAAGCTGCCAAGGTTTAGCAATACTGCTCTGAAACATCAGTCACTACCAGATTTGTCTGAAGGATGTCTGCTGGCTTTTTAATATGAATTGAAGCCTGACTCAATGACACACTGCCCCACAATGTAAAATGAATCCTGTGGAAAACAGAGTAGTGCTTCAGAGGGAACAGGGAACATAATAACTTACGAACAGGAAGGCACTGCACCCAAACAAGGAACTCTTTCAAAGTCAACTAGACATGTAGTCATTTAGAGTTCTGTCACTTGTGATATGCAATTCAGCTGCCATTTAATAATAAAATAATAAATAATAATAAAATACTTAATGACAAGGTTTGAATGGTAAAGGTAAAAAATTGATTCCCTGAATATAGTTTGCATATAAATATACATTTTGCAAACTCTTAAACCAAGAGTTCATCCAAAATTGATTTATGAAGAATTAAACTTGAATAATTTTCATATATTTTTGGTCTGGCAAGAAAAGGTGCTACCAAAATAACTTAAATATATAAGTTATATATATATCAATATATATATATCAAATTTTCTTTTTATATATATATATATATTTAAAAAACCACGAGTTGGTCTACAGCTGTAGAAGCAATATACCTTTGACAGCATGATTATTATAATTTTCTAATTCAAGTTCTTTATTTTAATGGTTTCATTTTTCATTCAGTGAGATTGAAATATCTTCTCCAACCCAAGTTTTAAATCAATGCACATTAAGTTAAATTCCCATTATGTTCTACTTGTAAAAACATAAACTCTCAGGCCTCATGTAGAATCAAAAGGTCACTTCATACTGTACGATCCACGGATGAAGAAAATATTTTTTAGTTCTGGGAATTGCTGAATTTTATAGAAGCTGCAGCTGCAGACCCATAAAGTATATGCAATTCCCAGCTGACAATTCCTTTCAATTGCTCCTCCTGCTAAAATCCATATGTTTGTTATTGAAGTATATCCATGTCTCTCTGCAGCATTCTGGACTGCAAATAGTTTCCAAGGTCTAGTTGTGCATTTTTACAAACAGGCATCTCTGAATGATGTGGCTGGTCCAATTAACCAGTTGTTTGTTAACTGACTCACCTCCATTCATTAGCAGCATTCATTCTGTAAATCTATTAAATTAATGAATAAGTGAATTAATTATTAATTCACTTATTCATTAATTCAATAGATTTAGAAGGGCTCTCTTATTCAACCAGTGTGAATCTGGGTGGTGTACAGACAACAAAAACCAGCCATAACCCTCCCCCAATATAACATTGTAACTTTAAAAAAACTTATACAATATATAAAATATAAAATGACAACCAAACATGATAATTAAACAACCAGAAGCACCTCCATTCACCTGGACCCAGACACCTGGGGGGGGAACAGATCTTAATGGCTTTTCTAAAGGTAACAGAATTATGGCCTATTATACTACATAGCTCTTTCTTTTTCAAAATTTTAATGAAGCATGGTAAACATAATAATGGAGTTTATTTGGGAAATAGAACTTCAGAAGTTTGTTGTGCTTTCTGCTCTCCGCATAATACAATGGTAGGGAAACCTGAACTATTGTATCAATGTAACATTAATTGTGCATATCTGAAGCCCAAATTGGAGCCAACTTATTTGGAAGATAAAGACTGGATTCAATACATGGTGCCTGGTTGAGGGACCTTTGAAGAATTAGACTTAGTCAACTGTTGTGGTTATTATGTTTTCTGAGCTTCCTTGTGTTCCTTCAAACATTACCAAGCTTGGTAATAAAATATCTACAGGAAGAGAAGTAAATTCAGAGAATACTAAGAACCGAATCATTCTTCTCTGACCTACATGTACCTGCCACTGTTTGTCAATTGTTTATAGTTATTATATGTCTCAGCTGATACCATAAAGCTGGGAATGTGACTTTGAATATCTGTGGTAAAGCCATGACAAGCTAACTGATGAAAGGAAGCTGTAATAAATGACTTGAGATATACATTTTACAGGTATATTAAATATTTTTGAATGGAAGAGAGCTGAAAGTGGTCAGATGACACCACATTGTTGTTCTTCTAATGATGTTATTTTATGTTGACATTATTCTCTGTGTAAAAAAACATACTGCACACCACTTATCTGAAGGGATTTTCTACTCATTAATGTATTTTGTCAAAATAATGCCTCAAGAGTTATATAAAAAGACAAAAAGCCGTTTTTGAATTATTACATTTGTTTAGGATCTGAAATAGTCTGGACTTCAAATGTTAAATGTTCTTTGAAAAATATTTTGCTTTGTTCCTGAAAATGAATATATCCCGTTATGTTAGGTTTGTTCAGAATTTGTAGTTTCTTTATACTGAGACAAAGCTGACTACTGAAGGGCCATTCAGCTTTGCAAACTTACTTTAAAAACAGTGATACTTAGTGTGTATCCAGGAAATATGCATAAGCATATATTGGAGTATCGAGGAAAAAGTATTATTAAATGAGAAAAACATATCAGATAGGCTTGCTTAATAGTTAAAATATCTGATTCTCCAAGCAATAACATAAGCAGTAAGTATTCATAATTCTTAGAAAGTCTCACCTGTAAGAAATGTTGGTGGGCAATAAGAATAATTAAAGTATGGCAGCATTCAGCTTTTTGTGATGCAGCAGTGAAATTTTCAGGAATCTAGATGAAGACAGTTCCTAAAACAAAGAGAATAAGAGATCTGGTTTTGTTCTGTATGGGTGGATGATATGTAATGGAAGATCCTCTTATTTGGGACATGGCGGCAGTGTCAAGGGAGAAAGATTCTTTCTAATGGATTTGAGCCAAATTGGAGTATAAAGTTCTTATTCCAACCAGTGAGCTGTTCCTCCATTGTAGCCAAAATCAGATACCCTGCTTATAAAGTACTTCTACATTTTTTTTAAATGTTCAGTATGTTCCCTCAATATTTGATTAGACTGACAACTGATAATGACAAGAAATTCACTACTATTTACTTTTTCCTCATTCATTTGCAACCATAGAAAGTAGATTGAATAGTTCCATCATCAGTCAAAAGAAGTTTTTTCCCATTATTATTATAAAAATGGCTGATTTCCCTTCCTTTTATCTTCCCCCTAACACACATTTGGGCATCATTAATCACTGTCAGCTTAGAAAGTCAGAGGAGCATGGAGCCATTTCAGAGGTTCTGTATCTATGGTAAGAGAAAGCAGAACTGATTCCCTCTCATCTCTTCCTGCTGCTTTCACATCTAAAGGAAAAGGAAAAACGTATGCATCCCAAAATTCACAGGGAATGTACATCATCCTTTCCAGTATACGCACCCGTTTCCTCCACTTTATGTGATATCCAGAGGACTAAACAGTTGTTTAAAACAGACTGCAGTGAGATTTGTGGCTGGATAGTGATTTAAAGAAGAGTCACTCATATACATTCCAAAAACCTGGAATGCATAATCAGCAAAACTCAGACCACACTGTATATTTAATAAATGCAGTATTCATCTTCTGTTTGCAACTGTATATAAAGATACCCATTCTTTCTTTGCTAGCCTGTTCTACAAGGATGTGACACAACAAAGGGACTATAGAAAATATAACCAAATCCAATTCTAATCTGCTTATTTTGTTGGTATGTTTTGATACATTTAGCGAGCTCTCTTTGTCATAACTGCAATACTTTGGATTACTAAATCCAAATACTAGATTTCAAGCAAGTCTTATTTATTTAGCTGAACCATAGCCCACTTGCTAAATTTACTAAACTGTAAAATGTGGAGGACCCATGATTAGAGAAAATGGTTTATTTTCATAAAAAATTTGGTTGATTGGGAAAAGGCAACAATAAGCAGCAACATCTCTCCTGTGACAACCAAGTACTTGCAAAAAGTGCCTATATTTTTAATTTAGTTTAAGTCCAGATCACCTCTCTTTTTCAGCAGAAATTCATAGTTTACCTTGACTGATCTCAAAAGCGAAGCAGGGTCTGTTAGGTGTCAGAAAGTATACAAAATAAAATACTGGATTCAATCATTTAGGAATACGGAGAAGGATTAATTGCAGTGAAGTGTGGAACTTTATTAAAGGACATGGCACAAAAGCCAAATACAAGTTTGGGAAGATCCTCTTTAGGAGAAAATAAAGAAATGCAAGAGACCTCTTAGATGTGTGATGTATGGAGGGAACTGCTTTAGGGGAAATGGTACTCTAAGACACTTGTATACATTCTTCATCTAAAGAGCAAATGAATCCTAGAGAACAAGGAATGCCGCTGAGATTTAATATTTCAGATATTTTCATATTCAGGCTGAATTTGGCCATATATGGCTAGTTTTGGAAGAGGCATTAATCTTACTATTAATATTACTTATTATACCATCAACCCATAGTAACTATTCGTTTAGCATAGAAGGAAACCTAAGTTCTTCCCTCCATGAACATCGGATTTTCATTAAATTCGTTCTCATTTTACTGTCTGGCAACTGACACTTCTAAAGGTCTTTGCAAAAAAAAAAGGCCAAAATCATAAAAACATAGGCTCAAAAATTTCACTCTTCTGAAGGATTATTTATACTTTGGCAGTCCCAGAGTGGATTCTGGATCATGTGCTTACTATTGAAGTATGCTGCACTTGCTACTTCAAACAACCATACAATGAACCTTTCAGAATATTCTGGGCAGAACCAATTGTTTGACTCTTAATCTATATTTTTCATGTCAAAATCAATATACAGTAGAATGAGAGTTACATAGAATGGAGCATTCCTAAATTGCAATATACTTCCAAAACTCCACCCGCCCTCTTTGAATAGTTTCATTAAGTATTTTAACATGGGAAAAATTTCGATGTATCCTACATGTTAGGCAAAGTGCTTAACGCCTGTGACATTAAAGCAGTCTCAAAATAAATTAACAGTCTGAAGGCTGGCTGCTGAACAACTGTCTTCTATTTTTTAAGAATGAAAGAAAGGACAGATGACAAGAAAAATCTAATTTAATTTTTTTTAACTTAAATCCATTTGCCAACTTCTTTCTTCTTCTTTTTTGTAATGTTATTAAACATCACAATTAAACAACACAAACTAAAGAAAAAGAAAAAGTAGAAAATGCAGAAAAGGCAATCTGGACCCTTAGTTTGTATGTAACTTTCCAAAAACAATGTTTTAATTACGCTTTAGCTGTTTATTCCAAAAAAAGAAATTTTTAAGCCCTTAACTTGATATTTAAAATGTCTTTCACTAAGGATTGAAGAAAGTCACCTGGTGCTGTAAAACACCTGTCATTCCAAACGTTTCTAATAGCTGAAAAACAATTAACAAGCAATTTCCAAGTGATTACAAAAGGAAGTATGTGAACCTAGCGTCCACAAAGACTTCACCCTTGATCTGGGCAAAGATGGCATTCCTTCGACTCCCAGAGCTCTAAACCAGATGGAGCCACTGTTGTACAATCTCCCCAAAAGAAGCAATTGTCTGGGGCACTTGTGGGCAATGCCAAGTCCTCTCTTGTCTGGTAGGGAATCACAAGGCAGTCCATTCACCAGTTCTTCATTCCACTGCAGTCATTGCCATCCTCGGTTTGTCAGTTTCTTCTAAAGATATTTTCTTCTTCAGAGTGTCCTTCTATTTTACAATGAATGGGCCTTAAAATGCAAATGTGTCAGAACATTTCAGAAGGTTGTGTTTCAAAAGAAGGAGTGATGGAGATATTTCCTGTAATTTAGTATGTCTATAACTGTGTTTAGTATCTCTGGAACTGCAGATATATCTGTATACAGCATGAAAAGCAGAGAGCCAGTGTGAGGATACTAATGTATGAATTTTGAGACCTACATAGTATTAGTCCTCCCTTAGATTAGGCATGGGAACTTGGCTAGATGACTTTGAGCCAATCATTCTTTCTTATCCCTCAATGGGAATTTGAAAAACATCTATCTATTAATCCACATTGGGCTAGAGGGGCAGATTATAGTACCTAACATTCAAGGAAGAGGGCTTCGTCTTGGATTGATGTAGACTCATCAGCATCAGCAAAATCAGGCATCTGTGCTCTCCGTCTTTCTCATAACACAAAGAAACATTTCTATTTTTGCAAACCTTGAGGAATACCGAGTATGCTAATGTTCCCTGTTGCTTGTTATTCTTCTTTAGTTTGTTGTTGTTCAATTGCTCAGTCCTATCCAACTCTTTGTGACCTCATGCACCATAACACACCAGGCTTCTCTGTCCTGCGCTACCACCCAGAGTCCACACAAAACCATGTCCAGTCCATTGACAATGCTTTATAACCATCTCATCCTCTGCCATCCCCTTCTCCTTTTGCCTTCAATCTTTCCCTGCATCAAGATCTTCTCCAGTGAGCCCTCTCTTCACATTAGGTGGCCAAAGAATTTGAGCTTCAGATTCAATATCTGTCCTTCCAATGAATAATCAAGGTTGATTTCCTTTAGGATTGACTGCTTTGACTCTTTGCATTCCAAGGGACTCTCAAGACTCTTCCCCAGCACCACAATTCAAAAGCATCAGTTCTTTGGTGCTCAGCCTTCCTTATGGTCCAACTCTCATAGCCATACATTACAATGAGAAAAACCATAGCATTGACTATACAGAACTTTGCCAACAAGGTGATGTCTCTGTTTTTTAATAAGTTGTCTAGGTTTGCCACAGCTCTCCTCCCAAGGAGCAAGCATTCTCGGTTTCATGACTGAGTCAATGTTTGCAGTAATCTTGAAGCCTAAGAAGATAAATCTGTCGCTGTTTTCATTTCTTCTCCTTCTATTTGCCAGGATGTGATGAGACCAGATGCCATGATCTTTGTTTTTTTAATGTTGAGTTTCAAGCCAGCTTTTGCACTTGCATCTTTCACCCTCATCAGGAGACTCTTTAATTATTCTTCACTTTCTGCCATTAGAGTGGTATCATCTTCATATCTGAGGTTATTGATATTTCTCCCAGCAATCTTAATTCTGGCTTGTGATTCACCCAGCCTGGCATTTTGCATGTTGTAGACTACATATACGTTAAATAAGTGGGGTGACAATATACAGTCTTGTCATACTCATTTCCCAATTTTGAACCCATTTGTTGTTCTATGACCAGTTCTAACTCTTGCTTCTTGACCAGCAAATCTCCAGATTTCTCAGGAGACAGGTAAGTTGATCTGGTATTCCCATCTCTTTAAGAATTTGTCACAGTTTGTGATCCACACAATCAAAAGCTTTAGCATAGTTAATGAAGTAGAAGTAGATGTTTTTCTGGAATTCCCTTGCTTTTTCCATGATCCAGCAAATTTTGGCAATTTGATCTCTGGTTCCTTTGCATCTTCAAAACCCAACTTGTACTTCTGGTAGTTCTCATTTCACATACTGCTTTTAAGATTTTAAATAGTTCAGCTAGTATACCATCATCTCCAATAGTTTTGTTGTTAGTAATGTTTCCTAAAGCCCACTTGAATTCAAACTCCAGGATGTCTGGCTCTAGATCAGTGACCACACCATAGTGGTTATCAAGGACATTAAGAACTTTCTTTTAGAGTAATTCTATGTATTCTTGTCATCTCTGCTTCGTCTCTTCTGCTTCTGTTAAGTCCCTACCATTTTTGTCCTTTATCATGCTCATCTTTGCATGAAACTTTCCCTGGATATCTCCAATTTTTTGAAGAGATTTCTTATCTTTCCCAGTCTATTGTTCCCTTTATTTCTTTGTGCTGTTCATTTAAGAAGGCTTTCTTATCTCTCCTTGCTATTCTCTGGAAATCAATTTTCAGTGGGTATATCATTCCCTTTCTCCCTTGCCTTTCATTTTCCTTATTTTCTCAGCTGTTTGTAAAGCCTCATCAGACAACCACTTTGCTTTCTTGCATTTATTTTTCTTTGAATTGGTTTTAGTAGCTACCTCTTGTACAATACGACACATCTCTGTCCTTAGTCCATCTTCAGGCACTCTATCTACCAGATCTAATCTCTTAAATCTATTCCTAACCTCCATTGTATATTCATAAAGATTATGATTCAGGTTGCCTAAGTGACCTAGTGGGTTTTCCCTACTTTCTTCAATTTAAGCATAAATTTTGCAATAAAAAGCTCAAGATCTGAGCCACATTTAGCTTCAGGTCTTGTTTTGACTGACTATACAGTCAGAGCTTCTCTGTCTTTGTCTGCAAATAATATGATCAATCTGATTTTGGTGTTGACCATTTGGTGATGTCAATATGTAGAACTGCCTCTTAGGTTATTGGAATAATGTATTTGTTACAATCAGCATATTCTCTTGACAAAATTCTGTTAGCCTTTGCCCTGTTTCATTTTGTTCTCCAGGGTCAAATTTGTCTGTTATTCTGGTTATCTTTTGACTTCCTACTTTAGCATTCTAATCCCCTATGATGAAAAAGACATCTTTCTTTGGTGTTGTAGGCCTTCATAGAATCAGGCAACTTCAGCCTCTTTGGCATCAGTGGTTGGGGCATAGATTTGCATAACTATGATGTTGAATGGTTTGCCTTGGATTTGACCTGAAATAATATGTCATTTTTGAGATGGTACCCCAGTACTGCTTTTCCCACTCTTTTATAGACTATGATGGCTACTCTGAATTAAGTTTGCCCATTCTCATCCATTTTCACTGAGAATCACTAGTTCACTGATTCCCAAGAAGTCAGTGTTCAATCTTGCCATTCATGTTTGATCACATCCATCTTACCTTGATTCATAGGTCTTGCATTTCAGATTCCATACAACATTGTTCTCCACAGCATTGATCTTTCCTTTCACTTCCAGACATTTCCACAGCTGAGCATCATTTCAGCTTTGGCCCAGCTACTTCACTCTTTCTGGAGCTATTTGTAATTGCCCTCTGCTCTTTCCCACTAGCGTATTGGACACCTTCCAACTTGAAGGGCTCATCTTCCAGTGTCATATTTTTTAGCTTTTTTTATTTTTTCTTGGCAAGGATACTGGAGTGGATTTCCATTTTCTTCTCCAGTGGAGTTCTGTAGCCCATTTTTCACCACATCTTCAGGAATTCTTACATCTAGTGAGGTTGTTGAGCTGGTATGGGTTTCTGTAAATTATCTCTCACCATATTTTTTATGGGAGGGAGACACTCTTTGTCCAGTTTTTCTGATGAGATCTGTCCAGTATGGTTGAACCTCTGGCACAACTCTTATCTTCTTTAGAGCACACAAGTCCCACAACCAAGTGAAGGTAATGCCTTCTTTAGCTAAGTGTCCATTAAAACTCAACAACCCAGATTTTTTTTTTACTATACGTGAAATGGAGCCCATTCTTTGAATATAGTTTTGATGCTGTGGTGTTGCTTTATACTGTAAAGCAATAATAAAGAGGGAATCTTGTCTTAGTTCATCATTTCTTAAAGAATCAAAGTATACTTTGTGTGTTTAGTTCTAGGCACCACCTCTGAAGTAGGATTAAAATAAACTGAACCGAGTTCACAGAAGGGAATCAAAAATATCAGGAGATTATGAAGAAAACACTATATAGGGATATTGAAGAAGCTGAGTATATTTAGCCTTGAGAATACTAAAGGGATGCCATATAAATGTTAATCAAAATTTATGCAGAACTTAGGATAAGGAATAATTATGGATTTCAGGCTGTTTTCAATTCTCTGTTTTTAAAAAATCCTAAAAGACAATTTGATAATAAACGTCATACCCCTTTACTGGATGTACTCAGGTGGAGGCTAGATAGCTATCTGTCTGGAATGAATCTTTTTGATTCCTGCATTGAGCAAGGCTTGGATTCAGTGGCTCATCCAAAAGAAGAAGGGAATGGCAAAAGAAGAAGAGGACAGCAGAGGATGAGATGGTTAGATTGTATCCTCGGCACAGTGGGCATGGATTTGGGCAAGCTCTGGAAGACAGTGAAGGACAGGGAGGCCTGGTGTGCTGCAGTCATGGGGTCGCAGAGAGTCAGACATGACTGAGTGATTGAACAACAACAAACCCTTCCAATTATATATTCTATTATTTCTTGGGCAGCCATGGACCTGTAGTTTACTATGGGAATAGGAGTAGGTCAGTGCAAATAATAATTTCTGGAAGCATTCACTTTAATTGTTTCAAAATGATATTTAAAATATCCCAAATAATAGGTTTTATAAATAGGCTTTAGCACAATGTCTAGAGATGGCCAGAGATATATATTGTTCAAAAACAATGTTTCTAAACCATAAATTAAGGAGCATATTGTCCATATTTTCCACAAAGTGCAATTGCACCAGAAATAAATTTTGTTACAACTATAAAGTTAAACATAAATCAGTGAAAAACTTCACATTCTAAAGATAGGATCTAATGTTTGCGAGCAGATTTCCACAAGCAAAATGGAAACTTCTACAAGTGACAGGTTGGAGCCCTGTTTGAAACACATTTTGGATAGTACAAGCAAGAGGAATTGCTCCTCATTATTATCCTCTTTCCATTTCATCAGCATAAATTATATTTACAAATGCATACATACAACATTGGTTTCCATTCCAAAGCAATACTATACATGCCTAATCAAAAGTAATTTTTGTTAAGTGAAGAGATAAGATCACAAAAATTATCTATCTATATGGATGCTAAAAGTCGAAAAGGACTTAATTGTACATAATCAATCAATAATCAAGATCACAAATAATTTAAACCTCAGAATCCAATTCTACGCAGGCCTACTTAGATTAAATTGAATGAAATTTATTCTTAGATATAGTAGCTTTTGAATGATGCTCCAGCACTGTAAAACTTAAGCTTGCAAGCATAATTATTATTGGTGTTACATTTTGATTTTAGGGGGCGCAGTGGCTTGAGTGGTTAAGATGCTGGGCTTGTTAGCTGGAAGGTTAGCAGCCCAAACTTGAGACCTAAGCGCTGCCACATAATGGGGTGAGTTCCCATTACTTGCTCCAGTTACTGTCAACATAATAGTTTGAAAGCATGCAAAAATGCAAGTAAATAAATAGGTACCATCTTGGTGGGAAGGTAACAGTGTCCATGGACCTTGGTGTATAGTCATGCTGTCCACATGATGACAGAAGGGTCTTCAGATGAAAACTGGCTCTTCACCTAGGAGATGGAGATGAAAACTATCCCCTAGCATCAGCCACACCATAAAACTTGCACTTGCAAGCATGATTATTATTGGTGTTACATTATGATTTTAATATTTTGCTTTGTTTATTTGGCATTATTTTTCCTTTATTGTCAAATCTATTTTATCTTTTAAAAGCAATTATCAGTCATATAAACTCTTTGGGATTGGGCATACAAAATAACTAAAGATAAATAAAGCAATATACTGAATATTTATATTTAATATTATTCTGTTCTTAAAAACTAATGACATTCTGTTATTTTATTTATTGTTTTCGGCATACCTAAACAATCACAATCATACTTAAATTTTCTAGGACTCGAGAGTCAAGCAAAAAACTTACACCATGAATTATTAACAAAAAAAGTTTTTTTGAACAATGCTCTTTGACCCAATTCCTCACTAGTATATAGGGCAGGTATTAGTGCATCTTTTTAAGACTCATAAGTTTCCAATATTTTGTTATAATAGTGAGAAGAAGGGATTTCTCCTCTTCCCTTATGTATGCCCGAGAGAGAAGAATTTTTTCTGTTCTCTCCTATGACATAAAGCTACTACAGTGGGCTGCAAAGCAGTTGGTAAAATATTCTCTTGGTTATCAAGAGACTTCTTGGATTAAAAAATGGTATCTGATAATTGCAGAGCATCAGAAGT
>JANHZU010010496.1:0-12162 GCA_032468055.1 Acrochordus granulatus | reverse complement strand
AGGAAGGAAGGAAGGAAGGAAGGAAGGAAGGAAGGAAGGAAGGAAGGAAGGAAGGAAGGAAGGAAGGAAGGTTGGTTCTCATAACCAACTGATCAACCACTGATTTCTTTTATGGCCCTCTGTATCTCTTGCTATGCCTGATTTTTGCCTAAGAAATTGCTAACTTGACACCACCCAGGCACCTAGTGATAATCAACATAGTTTATGAAGCAGAGGTATTACATGGGCATATTGTGGCATGCTTATAACTCTTCTTGCAGCAGCATTCTTGACCAGCTGAAGCTTCCTGGTGGTTTTCAGTGATATTTATCACCCATGCTGTTTTCTGTTTCAGAGATCGGCCACAGCTTTAGCATAATATCGTGTAGTGGAGGAGCAGAAAATCTGTGTGAGCGCTCTAGAAACTAGGATAGACTATCATTCATTCATTCATTCATTCATTCATTTCAACATGGACACCGCCCAACTCTGACTCCAGATACGGAGCCTTATCAGGAATCGGTGGTATAGCAGCAGAAACTCTTTTCCGTCTTGAAGAGGTATCTTCAGATGCACACGTTCAGAACTGAAAGGTGCCTCGAGATAGGAATGTTGAATGACAGTCCACGCTGTGACTCCCCATATATCCCCTAAGTTAGGATTGCTTTTGTTGTCACTGAAAAAGGTTCACTCGCAAATGCATTCAACCAGTGTTGTCCAATCAAGTTTTGATAGGTTTCCTATTTTAAGGGATCAGGAAACTGAAATAAAGATACTGTAGAAGTTCAGAATTGTTATCTTCACAGCATTCAGACTTTGTTTTAAAACTGAGGTAAAGCGTTAAATACAACAAGTCAACATCAGACTTACATTGTTCTGCTTTTTTATTATGTTTGTGTCACTGAATTTTAATTAGGAGAGAGAGAATGAAAGAGAATTTTGTGTTATTAATTTCATTTCTTTACAAACAGAGCAGAGGAAGAATTTATTTAAACCCTATCACCTTAACACCTGCTGGTTACAACTGCTTCATTTAGATACAATTAAAATAAAATATAAGTGATAAACAAAAGCAAAAGAATGTCTAGAACTAAGATGGACCAGCAATACAAAGAGTTTAGAGCATAGATTTTAATTAATTTCTTTAATAATTAAGAAATTCTTAATAATCAGGTGTCTCCAAGAAGCACAAAGTCTTTCCAATAAGTCTGCAGAGGCAGATAGTCTTGCAAGGTGAACATCGGATTTTTTTGCTAGGAGTTCTCTCAGAAAGGTTTTAAATAGAGAGGAAATTCTGACTAAAATTGAATAAATCACTTGCATAAAAAACAAATTTGTTTTCCTCTAAATCATCTGGCTAAGGAGGATGCAGCATTTCTTACTGAGGATGTGTGTCCTTACATTTGAAGTTACTCGTCAGGTTCACACACCAATCTAATTTGCATTGCAAATCAGTTCCAAAGTTGGGAATTGCTTTTAGACATTGAGCTGGTGACCAAGTTAAACCTCTTCTCCATTGCTCATTTGCATCACTATCTGGTCTCCTGGTGACATTCAGCTAATGAACGTATATAACCATCCATTATATGTGACAATTGTCATGGAAACTCACTTTTACTGCACAGCTTCTATAAATCTGCCATTAAAAGTCATTGAGTGAAATGAGTTGATTTTAAAACAAAACCCAAACATGCACATAATTTTCAGGAGTACATCTTAAAAATGAGGCAAGTTTCCAAGGTCTCCGATTTGATGTTGTATTCACAATTAAAGACTTAGATGGCTTTGATGATTATCTCTCTGCTTCAAATGTTCTGTTCTGAAAGCTGTAGGACCAATATGGAGGCTGAAGGCCATGCGAGGGGTCCGTATTGAACGCTAAAATGATTAAATGTGTGTCACAACTTCACAATGCAAGTTCCATCCTTTGCGACTTGTGTCATTACACTGCACATGAGTGTGTAAGAAGCAGTTTGCTTTGTGATGTTGCCTTGAACATTGAATTGCCTGGCTCCACGGATCCACTTCTTTGGACACCATGATGAGAGATGTCCACAGGATCACAATAGAAGGATGATAAAAACAGTGTTACATCTTCACGGTGCAGGCCGTGCTCCTTCATTTATTAATTTTCTGCACTGCCCGTTTTGCCTAAGTGACCCTGGGTGGTTTACAACCACATGATAAAACCATGTAAACTCATGAATAGAAGCACGGATTAAAAACAGTGCTAAGGACAAAGTTAAACCATACATGTTAAGGATAAAAATCAAAGTTAAAAAATTCCAAAGGTTAAAAGGTTAATAAGGTAGAGAGAGTGTCCTCAAGCCATCGGCCATCCCCAGGACTGCGTCGCATTCGTAGACCCCCATGCTAATTGGCAGAGCCAGGTGTCAACACTCCGTCAAGCTCAAGGAATCAAGAACGACACAAGGAGTTACTGCAGAGCAGTTTCTTTATTATGTGAAATGCCAAATGGGTAGAGCGGCTGCTGTCCTCCAACAAATGCGTTCGGTGTGGACTATGTCCACCATAAACACAGCAATTAAGATCAGATTATTTAATGCCATTGTTATACCGACTGCTGTCCAGGCCAGTGAGACCTGGAAACTGACAACAAGAATCTCCATAAGATCAGTGTCTTCCAACAACGTCGTCTCATATCGGGACCATGACACAAACAAGAAAATTCTGCAGAGAAGTAATTCCCAAAAACTCTCTGAGATAGCGACAGAATGAAGAGTGCGCTTTGCCGGACACGTGCTCCGTATGAGTGAGCAACGCCCAGCAAAGACCACAATCAATTGGATACCGCCAGATGGTCGGAGAAAAAGAGGAAGGCCAAAGAAAACCTGGTGCCAGACATTTCGGGAAGATCTGAAAAAGATCAACCCTGAATGGAAGGATGCGGAGACTGTAGCTGTGGGCTGAGAACTGTGAGAACATTTATCGCATGATGATGAGTTTCTTCATTGTTGATGGCCAACAGACAGAAATCTTGCCAGACTAAAACACTTATCTGCATCACGATGAGATACACCCTGGGAACTGGTAGGGAGGGTCCACCTTTGCCCTTTTCTTGCACAGCAAAGATTCCAAGCTATGTTGTCTCTTTGCTTCCCGGGAAAGACCCCCTCCCTCCTGCAACTCTGGAGTCCTGCCACCACATCTCTTCTGGAAAAACCAGAAGAATAGA
Organism: Acrochordus granulatus; assembly: GCA_032468055.1. NCBI lineage: Eukaryota > Metazoa > Chordata > Lepidosauria > Squamata > Acrochordidae > Acrochordus > Acrochordus granulatus. The sequence continues at coordinate 8,987 of JANHZU010010496.1, read as the reverse complement.
GTCTCTCCTCACCTCTGAGGAGAAGGTATTTCAAAGGGCAGGAGCAACAGCAGAGAAGCCCTCTTCCTAGATCCCGCCAGTCGAAATTCCTCGACCGATGGCTTATGAGGCATGCCCTCCGTGCTTGACTGGGTGGGACAGGCCAATGTAATTGGGATGAGATGGTTCCTCAGGTATCCTGGATCCATGGAAAGTTAATGACCAACACCTTGATTTGGCCCAGAAGCAAAGCGGCATCCAGCGCAGCTCGTGTAGCGTGTGTGTGAAAAGTCTTAAACGCTTACAAAACGGGTGTGGCTTGGATCACACCAGGTCAATGCAGCTTGTATTGTTTGTCTCTCCTCTGGAGCCCATTGAGGCCATCTCTGGTTATCATTACTAGGCAGACATTTCAAAAATAAGATTGTAAACAAACCAACGAACAAGCAAATAATTCACCTGGAAAGGAGGTGGCAGGATTCAAAGATATTATATACAAATTGTACAAACCAGTTACTTGGCATTATACTAGAATAGCAACAAGCTGCTACATAAAACTGTGAAGGGGAAATGTTCTGGTTACACTGCATATGCTATCCAAAAATGCAATGACGGGTAGTCCTCGACTTACGACCACACCTGGGACCAGAATTTTCATTGCTGAACAAGACAGATGTTAAATGAGTCACATCCAATTTTACAAACATTTTGCCACAGCTGTTAAGCAAATCACTGCAGCTGTTAAATGAATTCTTTAGTTGTGCAGCGAATTCAGCTTCCCCCATTGATTTTGCTTGATAGAAGCTGACCGGGAAGGTTGAAAATGGTAATCACGTGACCCTGGGATGCTGCAGCCCTTGTGAATACATGCCCATTGCCAAATTTTGATCCTGTGACTATAGAGATAATGCAACAGTCATAGGTGCGAGGACTGATTGTACGTCCCTTTTGTCGGTGCCAAATGGTTACCAGACAAATGGTTGTAAGCCAAACACCCCTGTATGGAATTTAAAAAAAGAAATCTACTGCCAGTATTACTCGAGGTAAAGGTAAAGGCTACCTTTCCAGTTGTGACTGACTCTAGGGTCCAGTGCTCATCTCCGTTTCGAAGCTGAAGAGCCATGGTCATGTGGCTGGCATGACTAGATGCCAAAGGCACACAGACACTGTTACCTTTCCTGCCGGAGAAGGCGCTACCCGTTTAGCTACTCACGTTTGCACGCTTTTAAACCGCGAGGTTGGCGGGAGCTGAGGCGGTGCCGGGTCTTGAACTCCGGCTGCCGACCTTCCAGCAGGCAAGCCGAGCTCTTAACTGCTTGCGCCACTGTGCCTCTTCTAGAAGTAACTAATATTACTACTACTACTAGTGAGTATTACTACTGCTACTAATAAAACAAATAGTAATAATACCAGCATCGGCATCACATTTAACGCATCCAACTGCATTATCCTCAACTGTTTGCTTCATCAATAATTTCTACCCTTCCACGCACCATGTAGCAGACTTTCATTTTTTTCTTGCTGCTTCTTCCCTGTTCCTTTCTTCCCCTTGCTGACAGGGGACACACTTGTGGCTGCAAACCTGAGAACAACGCAAGCCTTTATCATTTGAGCCAGCAACAATTTGCCCTTCAGGCCTGCATTAATATTTTTCCCCACACACAGATAAGCAAAATGATTTCTGCCAGCAATATCGTAAAAGATAAGTTGGTAGAGGGCCAAGAAAATTTCAACTCTAGTATAAGCCTGAATCAAAATAGAGGGTTGTAGACATTCTTCAATTTATCTTGGGATTAAATGCTGCTTTAGATTTTTCTTCTTTGATCACAGATATGCTGGAGCCTGAACAGAGTATCATATAGTCACCCAAGGCCCCTGGATATGTTACTCGGCATCTTCTAGGACCCCGTTTGATTTAATTTTTTTGACTGAAACTTCCACAAATCCTGACTCTTGGCAATAGTGGATGCAATGATGAAACAGTATTTTAACCATAACTACAGGTAGCCCTTGAATTTTAACCATAAAGGAGCCTGCCCATCATAGTCATAACTCATGACGGTCATAAAGCAGGGCAATCACATGACTGACTTGATTTTGCGACCTTTTTTGCAGTGGTCATTAAATGTGTAGCAGTAATAAGGCAAATGTCTGGCTGTTGGTTGCTAAACAAATGCCATAGTTGTAAAGTGAACACACAGTTGCTATGGGTTGGTTTTGCTGAAAACTGGAAGTAAATGCCAATTTTTGACAAAACCACTGTAAAATGCTGTCACGTGACCCTGGACCCAGCTGTAAATGTGACTCAGCTGCTGAGGGCATGTGAATGGGGGGCGCTAACTGTTAGAATGTCAAATCTGGCTTGTAAGTACCTCCAGGTACGTCCATCATAATTTTGAACAGTTGCTAAATGACCAGTCTAAGTCAAGAACTACTTGTAAGGATCCAAAGTAGAAAAAGGTTGGTGTAGACCAGGGTTAGCTTACCGGGTGCACTCTACTGCCTGCCAGATTCCCTCCTGCAAAAGGAGACTTTAATTTAAACAAGTAGATAGCAAGGGACAATCTCCAGCACAATTCGTAGATGATAATGATGTCTCCAATGCCACAGAGGCCTCACAGAAATTCTTGCAAAATAAAAAGAAGGTTGGGAAAGTGTGCAGACTATGGATTTGGGAATTATTTCCACCTTCTATACAACTGGAGGAAAGGAAATATCTGCTCCAGTTCTTAAAGTTGTCAAGGTTGAGGAACACTGATTTTGATGAACTGAGAAAAAGGTAGCAGCTCTTGATGAGAACGAGGCATGCTTTAAAAATTTTCTGCATTTATTCCCCATTTTCTATCCAAGTATTGACCAGATGTTGTGTTGCTTAGCATTCTGAAATTAGCCTAAATAAGTAAAAATTAAGAAAATTGGATGAGGAACGGAGGAAGAGTTGGAGTTAGCTAAGTGTTGCCACCTGATGGGCTAAATGGGGCTGAAAAGAAAATAACAGTGAAAATAGCAACACAAATGATTGAAATGATCGTGGCTAAATGTTAAAACTCTGCTGTAGTAGAATAATAGGATACATTTATCTGGGCAACCTTAAGCTTCCTGGACATAAATATGATTCATAGATGTTGTTTGTTCATCTATTTAAATATTTATATTCAAGTTTTCCAGGCAAATAACATCACTGAATAGTTTACAGTACAAGCAAATTAGTATAAATATATTTTAACAAAATCCTAAGCAATCATAATTAAAAAACAATTTAAAGACACATAAACACATTGTATTTAAAGCAGTCCAATTTTTTATTAAGTAACCTCAGCAGGTGGCAGCATCTAAGTGACTTTGATTGATTTCAGAAGCTAAGCAGGGTCGGATCTGGTTAGGAAATGGATGGGGGACCACCTGAGAAATCTAAGCTGTAGCTAGACTGGGAAGTTGAAAAGAATATGACACTTGCTAAACCACTACCTAGAGGAGTGTTTTTCAACCTTAGCAACTTTCAGATGGGTAGAATTCACAGAAACTCAGAATTCAAGTCCACACATTTTAAAATTGCTAAGGTTGAAAAACACTGACCGAGAAAATTGCAAGGGCAAAAACCAAGAGAGTTGATATAGATTTGAGGGACATTGCATTTTAAAAATCTTTTTAAAATTTCCATTCTAGACCACCAAAGATAAATTGGGGTTTAAAATCCAGCAAAATGCCAGCAATTACACTTTAATTAGAATTTTAAAAAAGAAGTATTTATGAGAACTAAAGAGGAAGTGAAATGCACATAATAAATTATAACAACAAAATGTAATATTATGTAAAATATTATATAACAGCATCCCCAAACTTCTTTCTGTAAATTTATTAGACTACAATATCCATCATACCCAACAATAATGACAATTTTCCATTCTACTTGAAATAAAAAAAAGTTATGGGTTCAAACTATCTAGAGGATTCCAGATTTTTGGAAAAACATTTTAGATGATCAACATTTTCTGTATGTGGGCACATGTTACATCATGTTTCCATCTTTGGATAAACCAGATAAGTAGATGATGATGATGGAAGAGGAAGAGGAGAAGGAGGAAGAGAAGGAAGAGGAGAAGATGATGATTGAGTCATAAAGATGGTAGTGGCCATTCTAGTTCAACCTCTAGAAGAGAATTTTGCAGTTCAGGGTTGAACTGAGGAGTCTTTGGTGCTCTCTGACCTTGGTTATTGGCTTTCAGATGTTTTATTACCTGAATAAAAGCCCAACCAAGGAACTAACAACTCAGACAAAGAAGCTAAAAATAAACAGTCTAATCAAATAACCTTCAAGAACCATCCCTGCGACACTGACAGGGCAAGCCACTAGTACAAAAAGAAAGGAAATCTCACTCCCATCTGGCACTGTTGATGTTACCTTATTTATTTATTTATTGGATTTATATGCTGCCAAAATCAGAAGACTCTTGGCGGCTTTCAATAGAACAATAACGTAATAAAAATCTATAAAAAAACATTAAAACCTCAAAACAAAAAACCCAGCCGAACCAGGAGGAAAAGAGCTAAAAGATATAAAAACATATATATGGGGAGTGGAGGCGACTATTAATCTACCAACCACCTCCGGGATGATGAGTCCCCATTGGAGCCCTATGCCAAATGGCAGAGCCAGGTCTTACGACCCTTTCGGAAGGCCATAAGTTTGGTTATTAAACATCTGTAGGGAAACAACCAAGCTCAGAGAACACCAAGGACTCCACAGTTCAACCCCTGCTCAGTTCAGTTAAAACATCTATGGAAATGCCTATCGAGACATTATTTGAAAGAATTCATCAAAGAGAAAATCATCTCCATTCTCCTTTTCCTCTACCTGCCTTTTTAGAAAAACAAGCATTATTCTGTGTCTTGGACTCGAAGTGAGTAGATGAAAGTATCTTGGCTACTATAACTCTAGCTATAATGAGGATGGAAGGATTTGTTCATTGCTAGGTTAAATGTAACCTTGTGTAGATCCTAGCATTTGAAGACCAAAGGGTGGTGCACCTAACAGCGTGGATGTGGCACCCCTCTGCAACTCCTTCAACCAAACACATATTTTCTTGGAATCATATTGCAGCCCAAGGAGCTTTAATGAGTTGCCAACTACCTGTTCCTGCAAAAACATCTTATTGTCTTTGTCAAAATGCTACACAGTCCTAGTGAGGACAGATTTTTCAGTCACTGCTATCTTCAGAGACACCATTGGTACATATTTACAGAACCATTTTTCAGACTCCATCATTATTGTTATTACATGCGATGCAATTGTTTTTGTTGTTGGTGTTGTTATTCCTGCATTGGCTTAAGTAACTACTATCACTGTATAATATTTAAAATGCTATGTGACTGAAGCAGCTTACACAGCTAAGAAATACATTACATTGTATTTTGCAAGAGGGCCTTTGTCTAAAGGTTGCTATTTTTACTGAGAAGCCTTCATAAAAGTGATTTATGGTATAGCATTGTTCTTTTGGGTAAAGGGGCAGTTATTGGAGACATAATACCATACCCTAAAATCAGGAAATCATGAGAACTCCCATGTTGAACTGGATAGGCTTCATATCTGCCATTCCAAGAACAAAAATGTTGCTGGACATCAAATTTAAATTCCCCTAAAGCAAAATTTCAAATCAATTAGATTATTCTTAGACAGGATAAGTATCAGATGCGTTTCAAGGGAAGACTGAAAGCTTTCAGTGCGTCTGGTGAATGTCTCATTGGGCTTTGAGACTTCCCAAAGGAGCCTAAAGCAAATTGGGTATCATTTCCAGGAAAAATGAAAACAGACATCTGTTGATATTTTCAGTTACAAAAGGAACGTATATTTGGGAGCAAATTCTTCCTATCTAAAATATAAATTGTCTCATCTGAGTTGAGGTTAACTGCTAACATTTTATTTGTTCATTTCATAGAACAATAGGATGGAATAGTTGGACGACCCCACTGAGGCCAATCTCCATTCCAGTGAAATAATCCACCATGGCAGCATTCTGACAGCTTCTACTAAAACACCTCCTTCTGGGATGGTCTATCCTCTTACTAAATAGCTCTTTGTTAGGTTAATGCAGGTAGTCCTTGATATCAAGCCATTCATTTAGTGACCATTCAAAGTTATAATACCACTGAAAAAAGTGACTTACGACTACTCCTCACACTTACAACTGTCACAGCATTCCCACAGTCATGTGTTAAAATTCTGGCACTTGGTAACCTGCATGTATTTATAATGTTTTGAGCATCCCGGGGTCATGTTATCACCATTTATGACCTTCCCAGGTGGCTTCTGACAAGCAAAATCAACAGAGGAAGCTGGATTTGCTCAACAACTGAGTGTCATTTTTTTCAACATAATCATAACTTTGAACAGTCATTAAATGAATGGTCTACTTCGAGGGCTACTTGTAGACTTGAACCTACTCCTAATCCAATACCTTAATTACTACATCACTCTGTTAGTTAGACTTACATCTCTACATTTTGATCAACTTATGAGAAAGTTATAGTAACCATTGTAATTGCTATTTCTTGTGCCTTATTAACTTTCATCTTTGTCATTTATCAGTTTCTAGTTTTTCCTTCCATATCTGTCATCCTTTGTTCATTCCCTTGAATGTCTGCAAATAGGGCCTATGAGGACTATGGTCTATGTTCAAGTTTGTTCCATCAACTCCTCAAAATCAAGTTGGATGGCAAAATCCAGATATGAATTCCATGCATAGCCATTGGAATATGAATAAAACTCTCCAGATTATTGAAGACTCATTAAGATTGTACCAGTCTGAAAGGTGAAACCAGTGTTCACCAGATGTAGTGGGCAGTATCGTTATGGGTAGTACATTTCCAGTTTCACCTTCCTGCATCTGGGCAATTGTTGTGGCAATCTTGTAAAATATTGAGATACCCATTTGCTAATCTTGCATTCTTTGAAAGTCTCATATTTGTGTGCAAATAGCTATATCCTTTGTTTGGAGCAGTGTTCCTCAGACTTAGCAACTTTAAGATATGTGGTCTTCAAGTCCCAGAGTTCCTCAGTGAAGCACTGGGGAATTTTTGAAAAACAGTGATTAGAGTCAAAGATATCATGGACTCTTTAGCATATACTTTCCACTGTAACATGATTGAAATAATGGTGGATATCTTTTAATTCCTGACCTTGCACACACAGAAAGAATGTAATGGATTTTAATAAAACATAGAGTGATAAAAAATGCTAAATTTATAGTTCCTTCTACTCTGCCGTTAATCCCTTGTTAGAGTGTATTAACTTGTAAGTGGTGTATGCTAGGAATTGGTTATTAAGGTTATACTAAATGGGTCAATATTGCATCAATAATTCAAAGTGTAATTTAGCAGTATAATTATACAATAATACATTAGCACAGTCCCTTTTTCTGAGCATGGCTGGTCCTTCTATTTATGGGTGTTCTAGATTATATCTTTTCTGCAAACATGAGTCATCTTAGCTTTTGTGACAGCTCTGGGTGGAGACAGGAATCTCTTTCAAATAAATCTGGACACTGATTTTGAGTTTTTCCTGAACTATATATATATTGAAGGTGCACAATGAAGTAGGAGTTAAGATGCTGGGCTTGTCAGCCAGAAGGTCAGCAGCCCGAGTTCGAGACCCAGGTGCCACATAATGGGGTGAGCTCCCATTATTCGTTCCAGCTCCTGCCAACCTAGCAGTTCAAAAGCATGTAAAATATGCAAGTAGATAAAAAGGTACTACCTAAATTGGTGGGAAAGTAACAGTGTTCCATAAGCCTCGGGATATGGTTATGCCAGCAACATGAACACAGAAGTGTCTTTGGACAATGCTATCTCTTCAGCTGTGAAACAGAGCTGAGCACTGTCCCCTAGGGTTGACACAACTGGTAGGGGAACTTTTACCTTTTATATACATATTTACTGAAAAGTCAGTAAAAAAGTTATAATTGGAATATTGGAAAACAGGAAATGGAAATGCAGGTTTCTACCTTTCTATAGTAAAAGGATTATCAGTAAAATAATTAAAAACAACCTCTATTACTTGGAGAAAAATGGGAGAGGCCCTTTTGGGATAGGTTGAAAGTGAGTATGAGGATTCTCTGGTCCATGTCTATATCATGTAGGAAAACCAATTAAACTTTCCATGATAAGTGATGACCAGGTTCTTAGACCTCTAGAGATGGACAATCATCTGAGGAACTGTCTCATCCCAAAGGGATTGGCCAGCCCACTCGCTCTGGCAGAAGAGATATACTGTGGACCCATCAGCCAATGAATTTTGGCTGGTGGAGTCCAGGAGAAAAGCTTTTTCTGCCAGGCTCTTACCCTTTGGAACATCATACCCTCAAGGTGAAATCTGCTCCTAACTTCTTGGCCTTCCAAAAAGGCCTGAAAACCTGACTTTGCCAGTTTGCTTTACCCCAGCGAGGACATCCCTATAGGAGAAGAGGTGGAAGAGCCAGCAGAAAAAGTGAAAAGAGGACTTAGTCTTGAATCATTATGCAGCTATAAAGACACAAGGTCTAACTCTCCCTAATTGCTCTTGAAACTTATCTAACACACACAATGCTAGACCATTAGTTGAGAAGCTTCTTGTATATAGGCTTAAACAATAAATCACTTAATTTGAACCTGACCATGCAGATCTGGTCTTTTGTACCTGACAGTAATCTAGATTGTAGGTATAAATAAATACCCACATAAATTTTTAGAAACAAACTGGAAATATAAACTATATATAAATAGGCAATTGTGTTGTTGAATTCTGAGGTTGTACACATAACAACACTAAGTATCCAGGAGCTTTGACAGACACTTCCTGGTAAGGATCCAACTTTTATGTTTCTTCCTGTTTTCTGGTGATAACAACAGTATCCCTGAGCAGATTGGCAAGTCTATGGCATGAGAACATCACCTTGGCAGAACAATATTCTCGTTGCTCCTGAGGAAATTTCTTCAGTTGACAGCCTGTCATGGCTGAGCCAAGCATTATCCTG
>JANHZU010010492.1:0-11559 GCA_032468055.1 Acrochordus granulatus | reverse complement strand
CCAAGAGGGAGGAGGGATTATGGGTTTGTTTATAGTTGTTGAAAAGAAGATTGGAAATTATTTATTTTTTCTGATCCTTTTTTCTTTAAATTTCTTCCCTCCCTCCCTTTTCTTATTTATGTAAGATAAATAAGTTATTTTTCAACAAAGGCATCCAAAGTATTCTGATTTTGTAGACCCCTGAGAGAGTCTTTGGAGACCCCAGGGATCTTGGGAACATACTTTTAGAAATACTGTTCTAAAAGTCCTTCATTCTTGGGCAGATTACTTTTCTTGAAAAGTTCATGCAAATTATAACTTCTTCTTTAAAGAATATCATGATTTTATGCAATAGATATTATTTTCAATGTTACATTCTTTATCTCTTTTTCATACAAAGAAAGAGAGAGAGAGAGAGAGAGAGAGAGCAACCTATATTCCTTGAACAGATGAGAATGATAGAAATGTTAGTGGAGATCTAATATCTTGGTGTTAATCCAGCACACAAGATTGGAAGGCAAAGTAGATCTTTCTTAGATTGAAAATATACTCCATCCGGTTCCCAGAAAATCCAAAATGCTGCATTGTTTAAATAATTAGAATCATGCTGTACTACTAATTGTAGTTTCCATTTGTGCTCTTTGTTTGCTATCTATTAACTGTTAAGACTAATTTATCTCAATCTGGACATGCACAGATATAAACTCTTTTTCCAGTCTTTAATGAAAATAAAAATAGAAGTAACTGAAAAGATTTTGTATTCTTGCATTGCATGTCATATGTTTTTCCTCTATTTTTAATGCTAAGCTATACAACATTAATTTTGATTATTAGGCTATAGGGCAAAAATTGCTTGGTGGTTCTTTCCTGCATTGTAAATAGCTACCTGTTTCAATGTATATAAATTTTGGCTCCAGTGGATGCTGAAGTAAATGTGTTTTTTTTCCTCCTACAAAATATTCTTTGTGACAGTATTCAATATCAGTTGATGAATGTCAAGCCTTTATGGATAAGACCTTTAATTTCCTAATGTTTGCAATTGGAAAAGCTGCTTTGGCTTGCATTGTATGTCCTGAATTCAGTGATCCGTATTATCACTAGTGAGCAAGTCAGCAATCTGCTAGCAATATTTCTGACATTTAGTCAGTTGCTGCAGCCAAGGAACCTGCACTAAATATTCACACTTCAGTGGCAGGACCGTAAAGTAGCAATAATGTGAAGGAGTGTATACTTCTCCATTGAACTGCTATTCACAGCCTTAATTTCTCCTTACTATTCAGTGTTCTGGTAAGGAACATTGACTGCTGAAGTACTGGGGCTCCTTCAGAAGACCTTGGGATGCTGTCCAAGGTGCTACTTTTCTTGATGTGCTAATGATCTCTTTTAATTTTCTCAGCACAAAACTCCAAGATTTACAGTTGGGTAATATATTTAATCAGCTCATTAAAAATGACATAAATAGTGTTCTCATCTACAATTATTATTGTAATGCTTTGTGTTCTGTGAAAACATGAGATAAAATAAAACAAAACAATATCTTCAAAACATATTACATCTTGTTCATTCAGTAAAATTCTTCAGTTGAAGCTTAGTATTGCTGTATGTAAAATAACAAAATATTCACTTTGAACCAGGATGCGATTCAGAGTTTGTGTGGAAAGACGCTTGGCACACCAGAGAATCCTACACAGTAGATCTGAAATTCATTCAATATTTATAACTTTTTTATAGTGAAAAAGACAGAATTTTTAAATTTCTCTTTGAACTTTATTCAAAAGAAAGAAAGATGAAAAAAAGAAAGAAGGAAGGAATAAATTATTTTAAAATCTGCTCTAAATATGTGCCTGGATCCATATCAATACAGTATAGGATAACCTTTCTATCTCTGTACATGATCACCCTATTCTCCTTAAGTTAAAAAAAAGGATATGCACAATAGGGAATTGGCCAAAGAAATAATAACCTGAAGAGTTGTGGAAGCAGATACAAACATGTAAACTGGAATTAATACTATATTTTCTGGTATAGTAAGCCTTCATAGATTTCAGAGAATTGCTATAATGATCAGGATATTGTAAGAGAAGAGGATGACACAAATACTCTCCCCATTCATTACCAAGATTTATAAATACTGTAAGTCCTTGAGTTTATGGACCTTTATTCAGTGACATTTGAATGTAGTGGAGACAGTCTACTTTCAGGCAATAACAGCCTTCATCTCAACCAGTGAACACTGTCTGTAATTTGATGACTCAGTCCAAACAGTGCTTGTGCATTTTATTTATTTATTCAATTTATTTCCGCCCAACTCATTACAAGCAACTCTGGGTGGTATACAATAAAATAATAATAAAAAATATACAACATGACAAATAAATACAATATGAATAAATGGTAGAGATATACAAGATGGCGAGGGGCTAAAATGGAGATGGGGCTGTCACTCTAGTAGCCACCTCCCAGATGACACGTGGCTGCTTGGACCCCAGGCCAACGCACAGAGCAATGTTTTAGGTCGTTATGGAAGACCAGAGGGTAGGGACTGATCTAACCTTGGGTGAGATCAATTTTGGGTACTTTATGTAAGATTTCAAAAATCCCATTTACTCTTGAACAGACATTTTCCCCCTGTAGCAGTACATTGAATTGAGAAAGTTTGGTATATAATGTAGTAGATTGTTTAAATTGCAGAGATGGGCCAGAAAGAAAAAGAGTCAAATTCAACTCCTCATGACCATTGACCATGAGGTTTGGGCCAATCAACCCAATTGACCTCAGCGAGTTCTTTTTATGAGGATAAAGTAAACAGAAATGAACCTCACCTAGTTCTTTTTATGAGGATAAAATAAGCAGAATTTCCTTATGCAATTTAGCTTGCATGGGAGAAAAAGAAGAAAATAAAGGATTAATGGAAAATAATACAATAATAATGACGGATACTGTTCATGGGTTAAATAGTGCTTAAGACATTTGTGTTGCTGTTATATCATTTTACAGCAAAAAAAGTGAAAAGCATGCAATCATCAGCATGCATCTGAAGGAGTGAAAATTTATAAATTTTCACAATTTATATACTCAGATTTATTTCCAGGGTAGAAAAAGTGAAAAACAAACAAATCAATAGTCAAAAGCTGGGTAGCCATCAGGATTTTAAAATGTCTAGAGTATTGGGGGGAGGAGGAAATGCCCAACTTTGACATATGACAGAAAATACTATATATGCCAGTAGATTTTTTTGTGATGGCTAAAGATGGCATCTTGTACACCTACAGAAGAAAAGTCTTGATGATCTTGGATGGTAGACATGAAAATATATGTACTCGAAAAAAGCTCACTCACAATTTTGTTCATGTGTTTCCAAAGACATCAGCACAGGAACAGACATAGTTATTGTGATTAAAAGCTCCAAGGAAATCAGAAATGCAAAATCAAGACAGAGCCTTAGGGGTTCATACAAGTAAACATACTGTTGAAGCAGGTTCAACTCTTGGGGACTTTGTAAACACATTGGTGCAATTTGCTTGAAAATAGTATAGAAGTAATTTGTATTGCAACATGTTTCCTGTTTGTTATGGATGCTTTTCACAACCTCTCTTTACATTGAGATGATGGATAAAGGTTATCTTAGATGTCAATGTTTTCTATTCCAAAATGCAATTTGAAATTGAGATTGGCATTTCTTTCTATGCAATATTTACACAACTGAATAATGACACAAATGCTGCATGAAACATTCATATCTTTACATCTTTTGGAATGGAAGAAGTAAAAAAAAACATTTCTAAGTAAGACTGTGAACCTCTTTCCTAGCAGCCATTGACTAAAAAGTAATTGTGGTTCAAGTTTTCCTAATGAGGATTTGGCAACTAGTCAGACCACCCAGGAGAGAAAGGGGCAATATGTCCCTGAGAGATGCATTTATTGCAAAGAGCTTTTGTGATTTTGAAGGAAATACTTAGTATGCAGCTTTACAAATTATGCTATGTGTTAGCTGAAATACTGTTTTGAATGGTTCTTCCTCATTTTTTCAAAATGTCAGATTTCTTAGACTTGGCCATAAATATTAATTCTGTTCCTGATGTTCACTCTGGGCAACAAATAACTTTATGTTAGATTAATTACATTTTAATTCATGGCCATCCAATGAATATGATTGGTGGAAAACTGAGGAAAGACAAAAGAAACTGTTCTTCCACACAGCTCCTAATTAATTTCTTGGACTGACTTCTGTGAGATGAAATGAGCATTGGTTAGCATATTCATGAAGCAACGGTCTATCAGCGGCTGGTCATGATGGATAAAGGCAGATTTAAATACCAGTCAAACACAAAAAAAGAACAGAACCACTTTTTCAAACTCTGTTGTAAAGGTAGCATGAAGTTGGCTGCTGCAGGAAAAAGAGTTTTGTATCACATAGGCCACATGAAGATTACCTTTTGGCTTCCAGAAGTCTTAGAGCACACTCCCCATAATCCTTTATTATACATTGGGATTGGTGGGAGTTGAAGTTCAGAATATCTGGAGGTCATCTGCTTCCCTACCCAACTTAATTTTTGTGTATGCAACAACAGGGATTTATTTTCTTCATTGCCACATTTCAGACATCATTATGATATCAAGTACTGCTAGTTTTCTTTTATGCCATTATCTCGGTGGATGAGTTTATTTCAAAATCTATGCATGTGTGTGCACTTGCATTTGAATGTACATTTATATATCTACATGCATGTTTACCTGTGTGCCCCATAGAACGAAGAGGTTTATTAATGATATGGTTAGAAAAAGAAATAGCAAAGATAATTTGGGACTATTGTTTCTATAAAGAGAGCCTGTTTAGTATAGTGGTTAAGTATTGGGCTAGAAACTGGGAGACTGTGAGTTCTAGTCCTGCTTTAGGGACAAAGCCAGCTGAGTCACCTTGGGCTAGATCATCTTTTTCAGCCATAGGAAAGAAGCAATGGCAAACCACTTCTGAAATCTTCTCATCTAATCCAGGCAATAGCCAGGAGTCAACAATGACTCAAAATCATTTTGTATACGTTTGTGTACAGGTATGTGTGTGTGTGTGTACTGTATATATGTCTTGAACTTTAAAAAGCTAAGAATGATTGTAGAGTAGAAATATTACAGTGACATATAGTTCTTATTTCACCATAATTACCATGCTTAGTATGACATGCCTAAATATTCCATACCAGTATATTTATTTATGATTTAGCAATACTGACTTTTATTATGAATGGATGATTGGGTATTTTATGCAATTTGCCAATTTTGCTTAATAACTTATCTTTTTAAACAAGATAATCTAATGTGAGAGCAGAGAGCAGAGATGCAAAGATCAGTTGTGATGAAATGTGTTCATTGATTTGAAGGCTCTTGCTTATTGAGTCAATGCTGAAAATTCACCAATAAAGATAGCAATGGAGAAAGTGGCCTCAGTGCCAACCAGGGATTAAAGTTTTTATTCATCTTCATTCAGTATTTCCCTCCCCCAAATCTAGGGAGGTTACTCATTATAAACAAGAATTGTGCTGTTTCAGCATAATTATGATACAGTTCTGCTTGATCAGTTACAGTTGGTCCTTAATTAATAGCCATGCATTCAGTGACCTTTCAAACTTATGATGGCACTGAACAAAGAGGGTTTGCAATCAGTCTTCAAAGTTCCAGGCGTTGTACATTTACCCCATGGTTGTCACATCATCTGGTGCTCAGTAATCAGCCCAAATTTCCAACTATCACAGTATCCCATGTTCACTTGATCATGATTTGTTATCTTTCTTGCCAGCTTCATACAAGCAAAGTCAGTGGGGAATCTGGCAGGAAATTGGAGGTCATAGCCATGTCACTTAATGACCAGTAGTGATTCATTTAATGATGATAACCAAGGAGCACCAGAACTGCTGTTAGTAAGTGGCATTGTCATGTGACTTCACATTATATGACCACATAGGTTAGTGATGGAAATTCTGGTCCCAATTACCATTGTTAAATGAGGACTACCTAATTCCAGATGCTTTGTCTCCAAAGCTATGGCTTCAGGAAAAGGTTATGTTTATATACTGCTAGAATACTTAATGTACATATCATGAGAGTACTTAAGAGAATAAACCACAAGGTTCTCAAAAAAATCATTTGCTGCTTTGGCCTGAAGAAGTCATTTGGTAAAAACTGGTTCTAAGAATAATAAATTAAGATTTAGGTTAACATCAAATTGATGAGTGATGAATGAATAATGATGAATTGAAAGAGAAAGACAGAAAGAATTTGGTTTTGTATTCAATCCAAGTTGAAGTTATTTTTCTGAGGGTACTTTTTCAGAAAAATATTTTAATGATCCCTTATATTTTGATTGAAAGAACAGAATCTTTGTTATGATGGTGTGCCAGTAAATATTACTTTCTGAGGAAACATGGAAGATATGGTTACCATATACATATTTCCAATGCTGAAGACAATGAACAACTATATTTGTTCTGTCATGTGTTCTCAATATTAATAAGTTATTCTTTTTTATTTAACTTCTGAAGCAACAAATACCTTTTCAGTTGTTAACTCTTTTTATTTTTTTAGTGGTAGCTACATAGTGGTATTACTAAAGCTGTAGAAGTAGTATGTTTGCTCAGTTAGAACAATTGCTGTGTTAGTTTATGAGTTAAACTTAGCAAGCAAGAATTAAGACAAGGTTTGACATGGGATGGCGGAACAGAGGGAAAGGGAAGGGAGAAGGACTTTTCACCTTGTTTTCTAGTTTCACCAAGAATAAAAAGGTCTTAGGTTCACAAAACTTTACATTTGGGCCACTGTAGATTTGACTCCATTTTAATCAAAACTGCAAAATTGAAAATTAAGGAGGCAGAACGCTTGATTGAATTTTACAGAAACTGATATACTTACAGGTCTTTGTTTTATTGTATTTTTGCACTGAAATTTAAAGCAGAAGGATGCCAGTAAAGGCAGGCATGCAATAATTGCCTCAACCAAATAAAAATAGAGTATTTATTTTATTAATTTAACACTAAACATTAATTTTAATGTAAGCCACCCAGAGTAGACGTAGGCAAGTAGAGCAGCAAATAAATCTGCTAAATAAATAAATAAATTTAAGTATTGACCAGTAATGTCAATTCTTAACATGTTGTGCAAATGAGAAGTGTCCATCTGTTCCAAAATATACATATATTTAACATGGTTCCCTTTCAGGGTAAATAATGTCATACAAAGCACAGAAAATGAATATATAAGCCAAATAAATCAAAACCGTGAGCTAAGAAAAAGGAAGAAGAATTAAACATAGTTTATAGCAACTCTATTCACTCTATCTCATGTGTGCCCAACCTTGGCCACTTTAAGATATGTGGATTTCAACTCCTAGAATTCTGGGATTTGAAGTCCACACATCTTAAAAGTGGCGAAGGTTGGACATTCTTGCTCTCTCTCTCCATATTTTCTGTTCTTGCTCCCATCACATCCATAAACTGCTTCATATATTGTTTTTATTCCATAAAGTTCCCATTGCAGTTTTCCCCTTGCTTTCTACCCATTGTCTCTTCCTACACATATTTGTTTTGCAATTTGATTCTCAGCCATTTGCCCTAAATGACCAAATTGTGACACTTCTCTTGTACTGATAACTCATGTAGATATTTATTCCACGTTCAGTTCCTCTTTGTTAGAAAATTAATCTATATTCTAATACATTTTTATGAAGTACTCACATTTTCTCTTGTCAGTAATTCTGTTTTCTTTCCTTTTCGTCCATCACCATTCTTCCCAAGCTTCGTTTTGATTATCAAAACCCAGCCTGTCTTACTTTCCATACCTTCGTGTAGACTTAACTCTTCATCATAAAAACCCATTCAATTATGTTTTAAAATATGTTTTAATTCCTTTTCCTCACCTATGCATGAGGAGACTTATGTTTAAAAAATAGAAAAACTTTTTTTAAACAATTACCCACCAAGCAGTCAATATTCTCATTAATTCTTGATATCTGAATGGTCCAAGCACTTTTAATGTAGGCTCTTGTGTCATTCTTACCAGTCTTTCATGACACCTATCAAAATAATTTGTTTCCCCCGGATCACATTCATTCAGAGGATTACACATTTTTCTTCATCTTTAATCTGTGGCTCTGTTTTCAGCATTCACTGGAATGTAATTATCAACCATGGTTTCCTATTTTCTTACACATAGCAAACTGGTTTTCCACACCTGGTGTGATAAGTTGGTTAAGATGTTTGTGGACTAGGATAACTTAGTTCTAGTCAACCCTCAGCCCTGGGGACTTTGTGCCAGTCACTATCTTTCAGCTTAACCTCTTTATGCAATCAATGCTATGGAGAAACAAATATGAAGAAAGAAGCTATGTATGGCAATGTGAACTCCTGAATGAAATAAATAAAATGCTTTGTTCAGTTTGCATTCAGCATGTTGTATGAACCCAATTTGTAAACCATGATTTCTGGCAAGGTTGTAGAGATGCAGCCTGAGGGCCACATTAACTTATCACCAATCCTTTGGAGATCCCCAGTTTGCAGAAGGCCAAGACCCTAAGGCCTTTATTGGATTCTGATGGGATTGCACAGGTTTCAGAATGAAATGGATACAATGGCTTCATGCGCATATTTTGTCCCCTAAAAACACTGAAACTTCTCCGGAATGGGTTCTGGTCTCATTTACTTTTTCAGAACAGCTTTAAAATGGCATGTAAATCCTGGTGCTGCCCTTAAATTGATAGAAATGCAAATCCCTTCCAGTCCCAGCTGCTTTACATGGTGGCTTAGTGTGATGCATGAAACAAGCAGTGATGATGTCTTATACCAATCTGAAGCTCTTCTGTTTATCCCTTTTTGCGGATTGTATGCTTTGTTTTCAGAGCTTTACTGTGGATGAGCTTCTGATATTGCAGCCTAGCTCAGAGTTTACTTGACATTCCTCTTCCGCAGTCATGAAAGAACATCATATATTTAAGGATGTATATCTGAAAACAGGAGCTTTGTGCATACTTTATTTTTCCTTTATTTCCTTTTCTACTGGATGCACATTTTTGATGCACATTTTTTCTGTTTGAATACATACATTCCATTTTATGTTATTATTTTATTTACTCTTGTCTTGCAAGTTCACGGAGTTTCAGTACCAGAGTCAAATTCCTTGTGTGTTTAATCACACTTGGCCAATAAAATATCTGTATCTGTATTTGCAGAAGGAAGGAAGTTAACTGCTTATAAATATTTTGTCCAGTAGGAAGAAAAAGACCTATAAGTTGTAGTGGAAATTGGAGGGGGTGGGGTGGGAACTAGCAAAGAACAAAAAACAGAATTTCAGGCAAACCTTCAGAATCAGTATCAGACATGTGTAAGGTATAAAATAATTTGATTCTAAAAGTAATGATGCTTAATATGCTTTGGCATATAATGCCTGTCTTGCTAGTGCTTTGACACTTTTCTGCCAGGGGATTTCTGGATTATTCAGTTAGAAAAAAATATTCAGGTAGTAAAATACAGCTGCAATTATGGTCAGTGCCAGCGCCCTGGAGCTGGAGAGACTGAAAACGCTGAGATGTGTGTTGAGTTCCTTCTGCCCATCAACAGAAGCCAATTTCTCTGCTGCCTGGAGCTTCCTTTTATGTTGATAGGGAGGGAGAGGAGTCAGGCACCGTGCGATGCAAAGCTTTAAAAAATACTGGGTGACCAACCATAGTACTGCTCCTAATCAAGCTATTTTTCCCTTTATAATTCAGATTTATAACCAAAATATTAAATATGCATTTGGCAAAGGAGAGGAAAGGAGGCAGATCTTTGATGTTCTGACAGCAGATCTAGTTACCTTCAGGGGAATAGTCTTGGTATCTGAAGCTTTTAAGCTTCTCTTTGGTGACCGAGGTCATTCTTCAGAGAATGGCAGCCTCCTCTCCCCGAATATCTCACCTGCATCTAGGAGAAAATGTTCCACAAAGTTAGATATGTGGCATGTAATGCTCTCTCTCTTTAGTTCCCACGGTAGGATTTTGACTTGGCTTCTTAATTTCACATTCTTTTGATAAGTTTTCCCCTATTTTTGTGCCCAGGTGTGATATGTTGTTTAATTCCATGTACTGCCAGCCACCCATCAGATCTATGCTTTATCAGGAGCAGGTGAGTTTAGTCTGCGGAGGGTTTGCAGCTAGAACAGCCATCTCAGGAATGGGCTATTTGCTGGAATTGCTTTTCTCCATGAGGTAGGAGAGCGGAACTGATTGTTCTCTACCTTTTCTCATGTGGAGACAATAGTTTCAAAAACAACGTTCATGTCAGCAACTGGTCAGAGATAACTGCTGAGAAATAGACAATTTCTGGGTATGGTGCAGGAGGTACTCAAGGCCAGGGTTGTCAACAGGATTTGGAGGAGGGCCCAAGAAAAGGAGAGTGATGCCAGCAAGCCATCTCTAGCCATAATCTGGAGCTTCCTCCTGTCTGGTCCCTGTTGACTGAAGATGGCTCTCCAGCTTTCAGGCAGAGGGTTTTTTAAGGTGGTCCTGGAGATACCAGGAATGATGCTTCCTGTGTGTAGAGCTTCTTATCCCTTAATTTATCGGAAAATGTTTAGTAGATGTGACTGATTTGCCACAATAGAACCCTGGCCAGATTTTCATTCACAAGGTATGTAACTTTGCCTTGGTTTTTGTGTTGTTGGGTCATGAAGATTAAAAATGGCACCACTTTTGCCCCAGCTAAGAGGTATTGGAATTCTTTCTTTTCTATTTTTTGTTCTCATTTCTTGCACTTTTTTTTCTTTTCTTTCTTCCTTTTTTCTTTGCTTTTTTGCTCTTGATTAGTGTGTGTTCATTTTTACATTCTATGTAAAACTTTCAATAACATTTATATTATGAATAACATAAAGAAGTGAAGAACTCTAAAGAAGTAAATGAATTTTCAAGTGCCATTTGAATGTAATCATTTAAGACTCCTAGCAAAATACTTTATAAGAAATGTTTGTTTCATTTTCTTTCCTCATTTTTAAAGTTTTTTTTTTAATATGTAACAGTATTTTCTTTCTGTTAACAAAATTAGATGCGTATATACAATTCTAATTTCAGATCCAATCTTAGCACAGGATTTTATAATTGTGTTTTAGAAGCAGGGTGATTAGAACATCCTGAGGCTTTCAGAGATGGATGTCTTGCCATAGCTACGTTTTTAATATTAGTTTCTCTGCTGTCTGATCACTCTTGCACTCCTAGTTACTCTTTAAAGACGTGGTTGAAATGACTCAGAACATCTTTTAAAAATCTATATTTTTAATTTATAAAGGTTTAAAAGGATAATTTTCTCTATTTCGAATTTGTTGTTTTGATTCTGAAATCAACAGACTACAATCTGAATATTGACCAGTGATGTTAATGGGTTACATATGTACAGTGGGTCAAAAAAGTATTTAGTCAGCCACCCATTGTGCAAGTTCTCCCAATTAAAAAGATGAGAGAGGCCTGCAATTGTCATCATAGGTATACTTCAACTATGAGAGACAAAATGTGAAAACAAATCCAGACAATCACATTGTCTGATTTGGAAAAAATCTATTTGCAAACTATGG
>JANHZU010010489.1:204845-218407 GCA_032468055.1 Acrochordus granulatus | reverse complement strand
TACCTCCTAAGCACTCCATAGAAAGTTCACCAAGAAGAAACTCAGTAAATCTCTATTTGAAGATATTTCAGAGGGCAAATTAGTT
Organism: Acrochordus granulatus; assembly: GCA_032468055.1. Classification (NCBI taxonomy): domain Eukaryota; kingdom Metazoa; phylum Chordata; class Lepidosauria; order Squamata; family Acrochordidae; genus Acrochordus; species Acrochordus granulatus. The sequence continues at coordinate 218,322 of JANHZU010010489.1, read as the reverse complement.
CTGTTAGTTTGATTAGATTATCAGATGTTAGATGAATTAGTTCAGTTGCTGCAATACCTGTAATTGTAACTCTTCAGCACAGTCTTATTAATGAAAGATACTGTACTATGATAAACTTGCTTGGAAGCATTCTTTTTTAATCTGAGGTTAAAGGCTAACATAGGAACTCAAAATGGTATACATAATGTTCTCCTATTTTTTGAAGAAGGTTGGGCTAAGAAAAGTGATTGGCTCAAAATCCACCTAGTCACATACTGTGTTTAAAGGTAAATTTGAACCTGCATGTCTTTGGTGCTAGACTAATTCCTTAACTACTACACCACACAATTAAAATACTACAATTTAAATAAAATTATTATATAACTCTATTGTGGCAGGAGGAATGACCAGTTAGTGATTTTTGTACCTTCTTGTTCAATGTGCTGTTCTTTTGATATTAATTAATAAGCAATATCTAGGTCCATAATTTCCATATCTTTATGTTTAGATTAGATTTGGATTTGGAAGTCCTGAAATGAGTGCATGACTTCAAAGGATGGCCCTTGGTAAAATATGATATGTAGTCACTGAGATATACATTATATCATTGTATATAATGTGATTGATTATATCCATTAAGTCAATGGTGACTCTTAGCAATCATATAGATAGACCTTCCTAGGATGATCTGTTCCCAACCTGGTGTATTAGCATTGCAGAAGATTTGGTGAAAATGTATAGTGGGCCAGAATTTTCACCTCACATGAACAGGTGAAAAATAGTAGTAACTCTCTGTATTTGGACTTTTCCAAATGTAGGAAGAACTGACACAAAGCTATATAGATGAGTTTTATGCTGAAATTAATCAAGTTACTCCATAATAAGCACACCTGCAAAGACCTGGATATATTAGATGAGGATATCCTTGGGATAAGCTTATGGTAACACCAAAATGAGAGTTAACATATAAAGGCAATCAAAGACATTTGTACCCTTGGAGGGTTCAGCATTAGACCATCTATTAGGTACTATACCCCATTGGACCAGCTGGTCTGAATCCATAGCTCTGAAGGAACTTCTAGCAGCAGAATAAGCACGTATTTGGATAATATTTATCTTATGTGTCTCTCTATATTTTAAATCTTACAACAAACAAACTTATATTGCATTACTACTAACTCCTTTGCTGTGGTTATTGCCCTTGAATCCTAAAAAAACATCTTGATTCTGATGGTCACTGGTGCCAAGACACCTTTTCAGGTCTCCCATTGGTGCACCCATTGCCACTGTCACTGAGTCCATCTAGTACACTACTACTTTTCTTTCCTTCCACCTTTCCCAGCATTAGAAACTTCTTGAGAATGTATATGCAGTAACTGCTAAGCGATGTGCATGTGCAAGATAAACAGGAATGGAGGTATTTATGGTTGTACCTTGTAAGTGCAGTAGAAATGAAGTCACTAGGAACTATACCAAGTGGCAATAATATGTGATCAGAATAAGGCCATGTGAGGAATACTATCCAACACCATTACAATTTAACAATATAGATTTGACTAGCTTGCCACCATTTGTGCCAAGGAATGAAAAAAAAATGAATAGGGCAATTGGCAGAAGACTCTGGCTCAGTTTTATAAGACTTTATGGAAGAGTGAGAAGTGCCCAGTGTGAAGAAAGAATGATCCAGTGTTAGCAACCAAGTCAAACACTTGGGATAAGATAAGAGGGAAAAGGAAGCCGGAATACATTTCAATGGATACATCTCTCTGTCTGTCCAAGGTCTCTCCATCTTCAGTTTCCTCATGATTCTCAGTACATATTCCTATTAATTCATTTTTAAAATTTACCTTAACTTTATTATTAGCCATTTTGGCAAACAGAAGGAAAGACCTACCTCACTCATTAAAAGAGGATGAAGGAGAGGAGGAGATAGAACAAGATTTATTTATTTACTGAATTTATTTGCTGCCCCACTTGTTGTCAGCAACTCTGGGTGGCTTACAATAAAAGTCTTCATACTTCAAAACAGGCAGATGGTGTTTTGCTTTTTAAAAGGAGGACTACAGATAGTATAGAACAGACCAAGAAGGAGATGACTAAAAAAATATTTTAAAGGGGAGGTGGGAGAATATGGCTAGGTTTCTTGGGTATTGGGATGCTTCTTGGGGCAGTGAGGAAGTTCTTGAAGAAATGCTGCAATGCAACCAGTCTTGTGCATGAAGGGCGAGCAATGATTTTGTATGAGTATCTTGGGTATGAAAGGGGCTTCTGAAGCAGCTCCTTGCACAGAGCTTTGTAAATTATTAATGTGCCTTATGTTGCTCTATATTATGGAAATCAGCCTAGCTCTGCTTGCTTTTTCATTAAAATAGTAAATAGTGTTTTTTTTTTAAAAAATGAACAGAAAAGAAAGTCAAGGAACTTAAGACAGGGAAGGGAATGGGAAAGAGAAAGAGAAATTTTCTCCCCTTTAAAACATATAAAAAGTTTTGGTAGGCATGGCAGCAGCCTAGTGTTAACCATTTTATTGGCAGTGATTTAAAAGATCCAAAGTACTATGTAGAGTGATGAATTATGCATGTTTCATTTATTAGCTTGGGTGACCCTGTGAACAGCTAAGCTTGACAAAAAATGAAGATCATTTTTTTGTTCTTATTCTTTTTCCCTCTGGGTACAAATATCAGTTGGGTTGTACACGTGCTCATAAGTCTGCTCCCCCCACATTTATGCTAAGGTCAGTTTCATCTCATCTCATTTTGCATTTACTGAGCTGCTGGGAAAGTTTTCATCGAATATTAGAAAACTCTAGATAAATTTAGCATCTGTGTCCTTGCTAGGATCAGCACACTAAGGTCTCTGATTTTGTTCTATAACATTGATCCACTTACAAATAGACATGTGAAGTACATGAAAAAAGACAAATACACATATGGATAGGTCAAGCATTGGCCATCACTCCCATTGTCTAATATGTGCAGATATTTATTTATAGTATTTAAATCCTCCTTTCTCAGTCGTGGTCAGCTATTCTGAATGGCCTACCATATTTACGCCAATCACTGAAACAACATAACTCTAAACTACAGAAATAGCATGCCAAAGAAACCATGTCTGGGTTCATCTAAGCTGCTGTATTAGACTACCAAGCCCAGATCCTAGCAGTTGAAGCACACTCCAGTAACTAGCAGCCCATAGTCTACAAAAAAGGCTCTAGGCTTTTAAGCTTAAAGTCTTCAAAATATTTAATATTAGAAGCCATACCTATCTAACTACAGGCTGATGAAATATTAGCTCATTTATTTGCCCTATTCAACCCTAACTTAATTCCTCTCTGCTACCTCTATTTTTTCCTATTTATCAAATTTTAAATTGTAAACTCTAAAGGCAGGATGCCTTTTTATTGCAAAATTCTCTCAAAAGACCAATGACACTAAATGGAAGCCTAAAGAACATTTGTTATTGTTGTTGTATTGCCTCATACCACAAACATAGTTGGTGACCTCTAGAAACAAAATTGTTTGGACACATAGGTGGGAAGAAAAATATATTGGGGAACAGTATGCATGTGGCCCCAACTGAAGCAATTGTCCACCAATGTTTGTATCCTCTGGGCTCTCCTAAATATCTCCAGGGCTTCAGGGCAAACCACTGTCTACTGAGGATCTTTCAAATGTAGTCTTTGATATAACTGATATTTGCTTTATAAGAAGGGAGGAAAAAGTGCACTTATTTTAACCACACTTCTCCCAAGCAGCACAACCCAACACTAAGGCCGTTGTTGATGTTGATTTGAAACTTTCAATACTTAGTTTTCCTTCCATCTGTCTAATTCCTGATATTATATGTTAGTTGGATACAGTTTGAGTGACCATAAATCAAGTCAACCACAGGATTAAAGTTTATTTCAACTTGATACCCTGCATCTAGTGTTATTCTCTTTGTGTATTTAATTTTGAGAAAACAGTAAACCAGCAGACACTTCAAATGCCAATAAATAATGCATATAAGTTTGACAGTTAATTTAAAAGGCATTGGCATCTTGAAAAGGAAATAGAAAGATCATGCAATAGCTATTGGGGTCAAAATAGGGCTCATATTAATTTAAGTGTCAGTGTAATGATAACCTGACTCAGAATCTTTATAGTTTTGCCATTTGTTCTTTTTTCATTGATACAATTGTGTGAATATGTAAAACTGGTGATAGTTATAAATGCCTCACAACTTAAAAGAGATAGACTATAATAATGCCAGCAGACTGGTTTGGTTATAAGGGGAAGGGGAATTATTCATCTGAACAATTGCTTTGTTTTTTATTTTCTCTACTATAGTCTAGGCCTAAAGTCTCAAAGTTTTCAGTCGAACCCCAAGCATAAAACAGTTTCCCCTGTCAGTCATGGCTGATTTTAGGCAGGTGATGCTCATCTCCGTTTCTTAGCTAAAGAGCCAGTGTTGTCCGAAGATGCTTCTGTGGATATGTGGCTGGCATGACTATACACCGATGCGCATGGATACTGACACCTTCCCACTGAGGTGGTATCTATTTATCTACTTGCATTTTTACATGCTTTTGAACTGCTAAGTTGGCAGGAGTTGGGACAGACAATGGGAATTTACCCCGTTACATGGTGGTGCTTGCGTCTTGAACAAAAGCCACAGGACCTTCCAGCTAACAAACCCAGAATCTTTACCACTCATGCCATCATGCACCCAAAGTTTCAAAGGCTTAAAGTTTCAAAGTTTTCAGATGAACCTCAAGCATAAATTTTAGTAAATATTGTAACCCAGCAAATCAGCTTTGTCATGATGCTATCTAGTGTTCACATAATTGACTATTTTTCAGTCACGGAACTAAAATCTCTCAAGTTTCAAGCAGAATCTTCCGACTAAGGCATAGATGTGAGTCATAGCCCAAGCAGACTCTCCCTGGTCCTTCCCCTTCTAAAGAGAAAAAAAAAACATTTTTTTTAAAGTCCAGTTTTGAATCTGGATACCTGGGCAGGAAGAAAAATTAAGATAACATTGCTCTTGAAAGTCTGATTAAGAATTGCAACCATACAAGAATTTGGGAAATCTAGGAGAGAAAACAGAACCTTTTGCTTCAGAAAATCCATTTGCTTCTAAGGAATAAGTTTAGCTAAAGTTTAAGTTTAGCTAAAAATCTGTGTTAGGGTTTTAAGCTTAATTTGATTGTTTCTATCTAATGTCTGGTCATTTATTTCCTGTATATATCAGTTATTATATGCATTATGTATTGGTTTCCTGTATTATTAGCAACTTTATTCACTTTTTATGGGTGATTCCATTAAATGCTCTATGTGATTTTATATTTCTTTCCTCCCACATTGATTGGTTTTGTATCTGATTACTTACAGTAAAGCTAAAAAGGCATGTTTGTGTTCCCATTTTTTCTTTTTTTAAAAGAAAGATTGATGTATTTATTCCTTGTGTGATTAATCCACTTCCAATGTAGGGGAATCACATGCCTCACAGCAGGTGTTTGTAGAACTTTCCTTTTATAATTTTTTTGGGGGAAGAGAGTCCTTTCCTTGACAGCACAAGCTGTTTGACTATTATTTATTCCAAATACTGGGTTTACCCACAGATAAGGGTAAGTGGAACTACCATGCAGCCACCTTGAATCAGGAAGGCAGAGCCAGGGGTTATATACCCAGATGAATTTTGGGAGAGGTTTGAGTCCTCAATCTGCACCCTAAGAGTTCAGCTTGCAATTACAGACTTAATTTCCGAAGGCCACAATCTAAGAATTAAACCAGGCTGAAGCCTCAGTCATATGGTTATTTTTGAGTTATCACTTTGCTGAATTGTAATGAAGCACAGATCCCCTTTGGCTGAGGACACGTTGTTGTCAGTATCAAAGTAGGTATTTGGAAAAAGGGGAAATGAATAACAAGCCCCTCTAATATTGGCTGATTTTTAAATAGATAAGAGAAGCTTAATTTTTTGTAATATTAGTTTACTAAAATGTGCCCAATAGATTTGTGCTAAAGTTTATGTCAATCTCTTTAAAAAATGTGAATTGCAGTTAATAAGAAAACATATAGAACATTGACAGCAGCTACAAGATAGGAGTCAGATAAATGAAATAACAAGAAAAAGGAATACAATTTACCCAGTTCAGAAACTCAAGCAGTTTTTAAATAAGAATGAACATTTTTCGGAGATCTGAGCTCAGACAACATATATAGTTTAGTCTGATTTTAAGAGAATTAAGTTCTAGCAATGTTGGGAATGGACTTATGCCTGTGGATCTCTCATATAAATACATTTTAAATGAATTTGAGCAGCATTACAGATAACTTTCCAACTGGGACATAATAAGACCAGTTACTTGCTAGAGTAAAATAGCACAGAATCAGAACAATCAGAATAAAACAAATATAGCAATAAAGTAAACAGTAACTAAGGGGAAATACTAGATAAGTTTATCTACCTCCCACAATTCTGTAGTTGATTACTGTTTTGATCCTTCTCTCTCTCTTTACTTCTTTTCTTCCTAATGTCTCATATGTTCAATATCAAATCAACAAAGCATTCAAAGGAAATATCTGTTCAGCTGTCACAGTGTTAAACAAGCTTTTTTTTTTCTGAAAGCATCAGAAATGTGACCGAGAGAGTTTGAATTTCCAAAAGTAGTAACTGCCTTTTCAGCTGAAAGAGAATTGGCTCCTGTCAGCAACAATGTCACCTCAAAAAGCTGTGACATTTATAATTTATTCACCCCATGATGCCTGCGCCATGCACAGCTTCTTCACTTCCACCTTTAACATGCCATTAAAATATATACATAAGGCAAATAGCCCCAGTTGAGAAGTTTAAAAGTTTGACAAGGATGTTCTTCCAAGATTAAAAAAGACAAAAGAAGTTCTGATATGACAACATCTAAATATGGAGCGGTGTCTATTTTCATGTTCTTCCTTAAATAATTACAGTAATTTTTCTCTTCATTTTTTCCCTTTTTGGTGCAAGTCTATCAAACAAACTTTTTGAAAGGGAATACTTTTGCCAACAATCAGCTTGTTAAGCTAGCCCAATATTGCATTACCAATCAAGAGGGCATCAAAATTAACTTAATTGTTTTACGACAAATTTGCCATCCCAAAAAGTTCTCATCTCATATGGTAAAAATCTAAAGTTCTGCATCATGGTGTGTGTGTGTCTACATATCATTACTATTTCTCCAGTGAAAGTGAAGCAGTGATATAAGAATTGGACTCACCAAAAAAAGCATTATTATTAGGTAGACTCACTGAGTCCATTACTCTAGGCAACTAAATCTTCATCAGATGATGCTTTGATTCCATTTGCTATTCTCTACTTGGTGCAAAATACCTTTTGCTGCCCATATATTCATGTTCATGGTCTGCAATGAAAAATTTTAATACATAAGGCCACCAGATACTTTGCTATAGCAAACCCACCACAAAGTTAAATGCACAAATTGGAAGGTAGAAGCGTTGATGGGTATAATATGAAAAGAAAAGATCTTCCCGTAGTGAAAAAATAACAGTAAATTTACAATTTATTGCCTTTTTATTAAACTCCCAAACAGTTGCCTGTTTTATGCAACCCTGAAGCATCTGTTGGTTAGATGAACATAGGTCATCCTGGTTGGTAATTGGATCTTGTTTTGGAGGACTTAGAGATATGACAAATCTTTATCCTTCCCCAAAGGATAGCATACCGGACAATATAGCTGAATTCTTTTTTGGATTTTTGCAGAGTTTCAAATAATATTTTGTGAAAACTCAATTAATTATGTCTTAAATCTACTCTGATTCCAACTATCTTATTTGGCCACTCTTGTAGACTTATTTCAGATTCCACACTTCCATTACCATGTAAATTATAGTTGCATAACTAAGGTCCCAAATATTTGAAGAACCTTTTGGTCCCCAAAGCTTTGACCGTGCACTCCAAGTCTTCAAAGATTTATTATCAAATTCCTGTGGTTGGATGGAGGAAATTATTATGTGCATGACTGGAGAGGAATCCCATTTAGATTTAATTTTAAATCTAAATCAGACCAAATTAGCTTTTGCCCTGGCTGATGCCTTGGACACCATTCTAAGACCCTGACACAGAAGAAGTGTATATTCTTGGTAGCTGTAGCTTGTTTAGCACAATACCTTCAATAAATCACCCACTGTCTGTGTGTGTGTATACTGTACTGCACTGAAAAATAATTTGTTCTTATCACAGATCCTCCTTCTGAGGATACTTACTTCTAGCTTGTAGCCTTACTAGATCAAATTCTGTACTTGATTTCTGATCCAGTGTTGAACATTCCTTTAGGCTTTGTTTGGGCAAATGATATATGACAACTTTGCGGATTTGAAGCCAAGACTAAAGACAATGGGGGATGGTATTCTGTTTTGTATACAGTATAATGCTCTGGGATCTTGTGTGAAGAGTGCCATATAAGCTTATAGATTGACTGAGTAATTTTGTTTGACTTCATCTGGTTGTTAATCCTGCATGCCTGTAGTAATAAACCCTGAAAATCCCTGATAATCCTATATAGTATTCAGACAGGGCTGGCAACAGCTATAAATATATATCAAACTGTCAAATACCATTATCATTTAGACAACTCTGCAGTCCTTCAAAATTACATTAGAATATCCAGGCTTGACTTAACAGACTCATTCTCCTCCCTTTTTATTTTTCTTTCTCCCCTCTTAATAATAGGGAAATGCAAACTGCTTAAGTTGTGAACATAATAATGTATATTTACAGTATGCCCAGCCGTGCTGCTAGCTACAGAATCTTGTTTATTCCAGATCGGCTTCCATATGACTTACAGTAGAGAGCAGTTGAAATTCTGCAGATAAGCAAATAATTCTTGGCATTTTTCAAAACTAAAGGTTTCCACTGCCAAAAGGCTTCTGTTTACCACACAAAACAAATGTTGTTCCAATTGCATTTTTTAAAAAAATAACATGAAGGACATCTTAAATATAACCTTTCAAAAGAATGCTTGTGTATCTTTCAAAGTTTAATTAGATGAATAACAAAAATGACAAAAGGATCCCCTTCCCCCAATTGCTTTACAATTTGAGCTTGGATAATAAATAATAGTTTAGTCCCTGCTGTGTTCTGCAGCAACACTGCATTGCACAAAATTATAATTACTGCTAAATGGGAAATCCTTAGATGCGGTTATAAAACCCAGCTCCCTCTGTGTCCGATTAATGCCCCCATCTTGATGGTGGGTGGGTGAAGGAGAAAATCTTGCAATATATAAATGTCCTTGGTTCCAACTTTTTTTTTCTTAATTAATCCACTATGTGATTTTCAAATAATTCCATAAGGTCCACTAAAAGATAAAATTTTACTAAGATCAGACTGGCATGAGAGACTTTGAAAAACCATCCTCCACATTAGAAGGATTAGACTCATCTGGGGTACTAATTGGGAGGTCAGCTTTGATTTAACGTATTTGCATTTGACAAGCTACAGCTTTATGACATTAGCACACCAAATTGCCTTGCTTCTCTACAGCTTGAGAATACATGCACAGATGACTTCCCAGGTGCCTGAGAACAATCCATTTATATATTTATCAATACCATTTGTAGACTTTCACTGTTTGTCATAACAAGACAAAGCCTTTGCTTCCAACTGGCATATTAACACTTAAAAAAAGGCAGCTGAGCATATATCCAGCAGACAAAATATCTTCTTCACTCCTAAAGATCAAAGACACTTGCTACTTCGTACTAGAACTGAATAAGCATGGTCTTTAAAAATCCAAATTGGTAGGAAGATAAATTGTAGGGGAAGGGCCCGTGCATAAAAGTTTTCCCTTGGGACTGAATGGTAAACTAAGGAACCTAAAATGCCCTGCAGAGTTAATTGCTCAATGGATAGGCCATTCACACATACGCATATCCACCTTTTTTAAATGAAGTGTTACAGTCTTCCCATTCTAGTACAACTGTATTTTGAAACAATGGGAAAAATTCAATGATCCATTAACTAATGCAAGCAGATAATATATAAAGGAATTGTCTTTTGGAAGCAATCCAGGAATTATGAATTATGGAGCGAGAACCAGCTTTGTCTAGTAGTTAAGGTGCTGGCCTAGAAATCATAAATTCTAGTCCTGCCTAGGCATGAAAGCCAGCTGGGTGACTTTGGGCCAGTCACACTCTCAGCCCAACCCACCTCAAAGGTTGTTCTGGGGAAAACAGGAGAAGGCAGGATATGTTTTCATTTTGCATAGGATAAGTTTTCATTTTTAAAAATTAAAATTAAAACTCACTTCTTATCTACTACCAAGCAGGACTGCAGAAAGAATCATTACAGCTAGACTGCCCTCCCTGGAGGACGTGTATATTGCGCAGGTCAAGAGAAGGGCAGAGAAGATACCTGCAGACCTCTTGCATCTTACATATAAATTGTCTGAACCTCTTCCCTCTGGATGGCGCTATAGGCTATTGCACACCAAAACAACCAGACAAAGGGACAGTTTCAGCTGAATGCTTGACTCATGCTATACAACAGAGCATAGTGATTATGATAGGGAAAGGAATTAATTAATCCAGAAGTTCTATCTAATGTGTATACATACTTATCAATACATTGTGGTTCTAATTCTATACTTTCTTATATTTCCTTTTGTAATGGCTGCACATTTGGATGCATGTTTTACTGTTGAATACATCATTTTATTTCTTTACATTATTATTTTGTTTACTGTTGTTTTGCAAGTACTCTGAGAGTTGATGTACCAAATTCCTTGTGTAAATTATCTGAATCCTGGCTGAAGAACTGAATTTTTCAATATTCCATATAAGGAGACTCCAAGAATATTGTTAATATTAAAAAAAACTAGCTGAAAAGAAAAGACATATGCCATTTAAACCCATACCATATTTGTATTCTATCAAACTTCCACCAAAAGAAAAAAGAAACATATAAAATACAGTGTTGAAAGATAAAATCTATAAAATTGATATTAATAAAAGATTGTGCAAATTTCATAAACTAATAAGCTATATAAATTAACAAAATAATGAGGTGATTATTATTAATGTCGCATAATCCAAAGGGAGGGTAAAAAGGAAGAAAAATATTAATTTTAATGAAATTTAAGTGAAGATATATTGAGAGAAGAAAAAAGGAAAAAGCAAGGGAGGGGAAAGAAAGAGGAGAGAAAGAAAAGAGAGAAAGAATGAAATTGTAAAAGAAACTGCAATTTGTAATGCTTCCTTATTGCCAAGGACATTTAGATATAACAAGCAAAAGTGTAATTAAGAATCAGAGATAAAGATTACAAGAAAGTCTGGCTATAAGAAAGCACAGTAGTAAAACATCAGACTTTTTTAATCCTTCTACTTCAACTAGAACTAAACATGATAAGATATTTTTCAGGGTCTACATTATTATGAAATGATTTATGAATAACATTTGATCATTTCACAACAAAGACTTTTGGAAGTCTGATGAATATTGAAAATTTTTATCTTAAGCAATATTTCTCAACATATTGAACATTTTTCCGTACTGAACTTCTTTGAATTAATTTGGGGGGGGAATTAAACTTATTTTTAAGCCCTGTATCAAATCACTTGACTGGCTCAGGAATTCTATAAAATTTTATTATGGCAGATCTAAGGAATCTCACAGTGAATGACCAAGGTTTATCAGCTGTTGGAAAAGGAGAAGATGACTGAGAATGTGATGACTTTCCTCAGCTGCCACTCTTGAGACAAAGTCAATTCTTCTCAAGATGGGACTTCCATAGTGAGAACTGGCTGGACTTTCTCTTTTTTTCCCAAAAAATTTCAGTCAAATAAAAATTGCCAAGTGAGAATGAGATTCCAGGAATCTTACATTGTACTGTAATTGTTTTTAGTAAATCAATTACAGATATGTCTGCTGACATGCCATAAACTTCCAACTGAGGTATTCTTTTCTCAGCCTTATTCAATAGTAATAAGATTAATATCCTCTTTGCTCATGTTTGCACCCTGTCTCATGTCAAAAGAACAGTTATCACAACTTTGCTGTAGCTTTTGATCAAGTTTATTTGGTGGACAGTGGTGGAAGTTTTCAGACAAATTACAAAACAAACCCCTCTCAATTAATTCAAACATGAAGAAATAATCTGTTTCTGCTTCTAATATTAACAGTTACAGAGTCGATTACAATTAAAGAATTGTCAGAATGAAAATATTGTAGGGGTATTAGAAAATTTCAATACTTGCCCAAACTGAGTGCCCTCCTAACTGGAGTTTGGATGAAAATTGGAGTAAATTGCCTGCCAAAAGTTTCATGGTCCCACTTCCACTCTTATTTTTTAAAACAGAAATTAAAACAAAAAACTTTTTTGCCATCAGATTTCAGTAACATGATCTCAGAATGTTGGAGGATACACATGAGGACGATATATCTGTCTTTAACTTGCCTTTCCTTTGATGGTTATTTGCATTTTATTTTTATTATCCTATTTCATCATTCAACAGTGTCTTATAGCAATTTTTTAAAAAAGGCAAAATATAAGTTGAAACAACATTGACACAATTATGTATTATATAATCATACAAAAGAGAATTAAATTGGACTTAACATTAAACATTAGAATGATTTCACAATTAAAGTTTTGGCAGAAGAAATGAATGTTACCATCTCCTTAAATATTAAGATCATGCAGGAGAGGCATCCCCAGTGAGGCACCACCTTGCTGTGATTGGGGGGCTTGTGTGCTCCAAAGAAGATGAGAGCTATGCCAGAGATTCACCTATCTTGGACAGATCTAATCAGAGAAGCCAGACAAAGAGTGTCCCCCTCCAATAAAAAATATGAGATGTAATTTACAGAAATCCATACTGACTCTGTTGTTGCCTATGTTGTTACAACATACTTGTTGTAACAAGGACTGCGCTAGATGTTGTTGGGGTTCCTGGACATCTAGTGAAAAATGGACTACAGGACTACTGGAAAGGAAATGGCAACCCACTCCAGTATCCTTGCCAAGAAAACCCCATTGACAGTAACAAAAAGCTAAAAGATAGGATGCTGAAGATGAGCCCCTCAGATCAGAAGGAATTAAAAGTAGCTCCAGAAAGAGTGAAATGACAGGGCCAAAGCCAAAAGGAAGCTTCATTGTGGGTGTGACTGCAGGTGAAAGGGTAGTCCAGTGCTATAAAGCACTATTCACTGATATTGAATAGGAACATGGAACGTAAGATTTATGAATCAAGAAATGTGGTGAAACATGAGATGGCAAGATTGAAAACAGACATCTTGGGAATAAAGGAACTTGAATGGACAGGAATGGGTGAATTGAATTCAGATGACCACTATATCTACTACTGTGGGCAAGAATCCTTAGAAGAAATGGAGTAGCCATCATAATAAAAAAGTGAGAAAAGCAGTACTAGGGTATACTCTCAAAAACGACAGAATGATCTCAGTTCAAATCCAAGGCAAACCTTTCAACATCACAGTAATCCAAGTCTATGCCCCAACC
>JANHZU010010489.1:180659-197603 GCA_032468055.1 Acrochordus granulatus | reverse complement strand
TAGAAATCACCCATCAATCAACATTCAGATATTTTTAAGCATTCCATTTAAGCTGACAACTGGCTGGAGCTATTGGAATTATGTGTGATGGAAAAAAAGGGAAGAACAAGTCTCAGGAGGTCCTCCCCAGATTCTTAGGGTGGGAGAAGCATGAAAATCACTCCTGAACTGATTTAATCATTGAATTAGTACAGAAAGTAGATCCAATTCACCATTGAATCAATCACTGAATTAGACTGATCTAATTTGTTGTTCTTGATTAATTGGGGAAAAAGTGTTTCTGGGTCTGGCTAAATGCCTTGGTTGTCCTGGGAAATAACTTGTGCTAGGAAATACAGAGAGGGTGTGACTCCATTGGTCCTATCAAGGGTATTTGATACCACTGACCATGGTATTCTCCTGAATAGGCAGGCAGAGTTGAGTTGTAGAGGCACTGAATGACAGTAATTCTATTCCTACCGAGATGGTCATTCCAAAAGGTAATGCTAGGGGATTACTCTTCTATTTCATGTCAGTTGGGTTATGGACTCCCATAATGTATTTGAATTGTGTCTTAATTTGTATTGTTCTAATCTTTGAATGACTGTCCTGCAGCTGCCTAATTTACATTGCACTTTTATCTTGTGTTTTATTAGTGCATTTTTATTTTGATTATTTTTATTGTATTCTATTGGAAATTGCACCAAGAGTTTCAGCAACTGGACAGGTTTTTTTTAAAAAATATTAAGTAAAATAAAATTTGAATCACCCAAACCTGTTTGAAATCAATAGATCCTTCGATCTGATTTGAACTGACTCTTGTCAGAAGCAGTCCTAGTGAAAGTGTTTTTGGCATCCACATTCACATGTACCTGATCTTGGTAAATCCTTGGAACAGCCACAGTGAGCTTTTCAAGAACATGGACTTTTTGATAAACTAAAACAAAGCTTTGGTAGATATGTCTGAAGACTCTCACTCGTCCAGGGTAATTGCATCGCAACAAAAGTTTAAAAAGCAGGCATCTGGATTGGAGAATTGAGAAAGCCTTTTGGATAAAAGGTGAAACGTCTTCTACTTGAAAAAAATCCAATCCAGATGCCTGCTTTTTAAACTTTTGTTGCTTTGGTAGATACTTGATTCATAAGCTTTCACATTCTTATAATAATATTATTAATAATAAGTTATAATATCCTTGGGGTTATCAAAATTAAATGGATTTTGCTTTTGCTGCCTGAAGTGAAATTCTTTGGGACTAAACATTATTTTGTCATGAAACAGAATAATACTTTTTAGAAATACATAGATTAAAGTAGAAGTAGATAATTGTATTCATGTCAATCTGGTCTGTCTAATTTGGAAAATTTCAAAAAATAATATGGAATAAAACAGAATTCCAAGGAGCAGCTTCAATTGTAATAATGTAGATGATAATGCCAGACTGGATTTGGTCCTCTTTGAGTGATTTTGGGTGATTCTTTGGGATCCCCTTGGTAGGAGAGCTTTGATATCAGTTTCCAAATGTAGCCTGAGAGTGGGATTGGCTAAAAACTGGATCCTCCTTGGAGCAATAGGTTCAAGTAGTCAATGGTGGGTGCAGATAATCAGGATGGAATTTTTCTTATATAGCACCAGTATGTTTGATTATCTGAAGAAAGGGGAAAAAACAGAAAAAAAAAATATATCTACCATGTATTATAGTTCTGAGCTAAACCAAGATTGAGAATCAAGTTAACTCTGAGGTCAGGAGGGAAAAAAATATTTTCCTCATATAGATATGAAAACTATTTGATATAGTTTAGTCATAGGGACAAAATAAACAACAAAGATTTCTTCAGTTAAAAGATTTTGAATTTGCCCAGTAGGAAGACAAATTGAAAGACAATACTGGATAATAACCCATCTGAAAATAAAATAAACTAAACATAAATATAATTTATTACTTTTTGCCACTGTCAGTTCTGCTGCCTTTGGCTTTGTTGTCCTTCAGATGAAATGGCTGGAAGTTTAATAGTGATACTAATTTTTCATCAAAGATAAATGTATGACAACAGGCAGACTCTTCTTCAAGTGAATGCCAGGTTTCATAGTTAATGTCTCAATGTCCATCACAGTCCATAACAATGTCTCAGTGTCCATCACAGTCCATTGCCATCCAAGGATGCAATATATTTTGCAGAGGTTAAAAGTAGCATTATCTGGCATTTAACTCTGCAGTCCATCTAAAGTTGAAAGACAACTGCTGACTGAAAGCTACTTTGGAAGTTCATGGCTGAGAAAAGATTAGAACCTGAAACTTCCTGTATCACTTTTTCTTGTTAGCAACTATACAAGACTTCCCAATCTGATGCTCTTTGCATTGGTTAATTTCAACCTTTCATAATCTCTACTCCCTGCTGGCTGGGAAATATGGGGACAGGATTCCACACATCTGGAAGGAACTGAGTTGGGAAATATGCCTCTTTAAGATACCTGTGTAATTTTAATGTATGACTAGCCCTTTGAATATTCAGCTGCTCTACCCAATTAGGATATAACTGCAATCCAACATAAAATAATGTAGTTATGGTTTTGGATTTCAGCCAGGGACACTCAGACTGAAATCCTCATTTGAACTATGGGATTCACTGAATGACTTTGGGTCAGTTCTTTTCTCTTTCAGCACAATTATTTCAGTGTGCTGTTACGGGAATAAAATTAGGAGCGATCCCCATAAATCTAGCTTTAGCTCCCAAAAAGAAAAGAAAATAGGACAGTAAAGTAATAAAAATAGGATATAAAGTTATAAAAAAGGTAGTAAGGATGTAATGCAGTGTATTTCACTCTGCCTGAAAGAGCAGTGTCTCTTCAGTAGTCCAATCAGTGTGCCACTGAGATACTGTAATGTGTTAGGAGCTCAAACAGACCTATAGTTTCTCTCCTTTATTTTATCTTATCTTTTTTTCTTCTCCATGAGATGTTCACCACTCACTGTATATGCCTAGTCTCCATTGGGCTAAATGCTGTCATTTGGATTGGAACAAGCATGGTTGTAAATCCCATGATTCTGCCAAGCATGGCTCTATTTCTTAAATAAAGCAAGCAAATAGACAGGATGAAGATTAATCTTGGTTTTAAATAAAGTTAATTCATAGCTTCCATCTAAAAATGAAATTCTAACTTGAGAATGGAAAGAATTGCAGAATTCTTGGTGCTTTCTGAATATGGTTATTTTCTTGCAGATGTTTTGTTACCTGACTAAGTAATATCTTCAGGGGTAAAAGAGAGTGGGGTTTGCTCTCCTTTCGAGATTGCTTTCTGGTTTCTAGTTGTATAGTTTGCCCTTCTAGGCTGAAGATGATATCTAGTTGGATAATGAAATGTCTGCAAGCAAAATAACCAAGCACTAAGAACTGCATAGTTCAACCTTGAGCTACATATAGTCTCTTCTATTAATGGCACAAATGCTCTGTTAGTAACATCATCTCTTGCCATTTGCCTATAGAAGAGTGCCCAGTGTTCCCTGGAGTAGGGAACAACGGCTAGAGTACTATAAGCTTGCACTATATGTATAAACCCACATGTCCATATTCTTAGTGCAATATATAAACTTCATCTTATTCAAGAGAAAATAAATGCAATATATGTTCTTAAAGAGGATTCAAGTAAGCCGTAATTATACATAATATTTAAGAGAATATAACATGTAAACTTGAATTAATAAACCTCATAGAATAAGGTTCCCAAGCTGACTTAACTGTTAGCATTTCATATCCTTAAAAAGCTCTTGGACAGCACAATTCTTTACAATTCTATTCAAGACAGGGCTGCTTAGTGTTAAAGTGTGACAGGGCTTGGAACCAAGTATAAAAAGAAAACCTCCCTCATATCCCTCTTACCTTATGATGGCTGTATTGGTTGGACTTGCCAACCCCCCTAAAAACTTAATTACCAATCCAGAACCCCACCATTTTATGCCCTTCCAACCCATAGACCACTTTAATCAGAACTGGAGAATTAGTATGTTATCTAAGATAAGCCAAAATGAATGCTACCTGGAATTTCTACAATGCTTGTAATCTACAAGATAATCAAATTATAAAGTCCAATTTGCACACATCATGCTGGTGGTCGATTCAGACTTGAATGACTTAGTAAACGTCAAACTTTAGTTAAAATGAAATATGCAAATTTTAATTTTTTTTATTTTTCAAAAAATACAGCTGGTGCAGTACACTTCCTCGGTGAACATCTGGGTTTAGTATGTCACACAAACTCAGACTTTCTGGTCTTACTACTTATTCTTAAATAAATAAGTCCCCTGAATTTAGAGATATTCATTTCTGATCAAGCATGTGCAGCAACGTACTGTTTATGTTAGATTAATTGTATTGTTTACGTTAGGTTGTCTCCTTTCTCCTTCCTTCACAAAATAGGAACTGAACAACTTTTGAATAAAGCAACTCCTTTGTTTCCTGATTTCTGTTGTAAAAAAAAGCACGTGAACAAGCAAAGAAAACACCCCAATGAATAAAGCTTTATGTATGTAGGCCTTCTACCTTTTGGAGGTTATTGAATGAGAATCCTTTCAGATAAAATTACCTGCTGGAGGAAATACCTGACAGCACTTTTCCAACAGTGATGCATCAGCAGTCTAGTGTCATGAAACCATGAAACCACCGGCACATGTAGTAAGAAGGAGAGTAAATGGTGACTGTGGCAGCCATTCTGAAGTTAGAAAAGTCAAGAAGCAAGCTGGAGCAAAACACACAATCACTTGGACTCTCTTTCTTTCCAAAAAATGATAGCTTATCTCCAAAGCAGGCAATTTTGAGAGGGTGGAAATCCTGGCAAGGTGTTTTGTGTCATTTGAATAAGCCATACATACAGTACGATTTCCCTCCTCTTCCTAGGACATTTTGCTTAGGATGATTCAAATTCAGATTATTCATGGTGCTACATCCCTACAATAAGCGTTCTCAAGTGTGGTACTTATTCCCTGAACTTCTGAACACCATTCACATGGCTTAAGCATTTTCAAAATTATCTCAATCCAACAAATGTTTGTAGGTTCCAGCATTTGTTGGACAGTCAGCAAAATATTTTGCTAGTGATCACTTCAGCTATCAGAATTATTGTTTATTTTTTAACTAATCACCCAGCTACTTTTCTTTAATATTTCTCTGCCTTTGCTAGAATACTACAGTTATAGTTTTCCTGCTGCTTCTTATATCTGCATATTCTGTTTAATGCAGCACTGTAAAGTGCACTTTAAAAAGGCAGGAATGCTTAGAAATGCTTTATTACCATCATAATAGCATTAATCGAATCAGCTTTTAAGTAAGTCAATTATCCTTTCTACAGATTAGTCCTAAATATTAATTTAATTATGTGGCTTAAATATGTCATATTTTACTGGGGAGATGTGCATATTGAATTTTAATTTGTTTGATTATACATATATTTTTTATGTTCCCTTTCTAATGTTTTCCATTAGGGTTTCTTTTTCTCATCAATTGGCCACATTCTTACATTAATTTAAACTAACTTGTCATTTCACAGTCTTAAGGCTCTGAATGAATGTGCTTGCATGTTCTTAGGCATTTATTCCCTGCTAGTTTGATTTCCTTCATTTTCTATTTGGCCTCTAACAAGGACAATATTGTGAACACTGAGGCATGGCATGGCATGTTAGACCAGCCAAACCACAAGTCTAACATAGGCTCTTTCAGCATAAAGCTTTTGCGTTCTTTCCTGATTGGCGCCATACTTCAGCGTTCACACACTGCTGTCCTTCTCAAGAAGCTAAGCCAGGTTTCTTCCAATCACTCAAAATCTCAAATCAGACAACTATCACTTGTGATAAGATGCTTGACCAGATTAAAGTTGCCTCAAACTGTGAGCTGGGTGGCATATAAATTTAATAAATAAATAAATAAGGGGCAGCCTTCTCTCCCACCAGTGGTTAACATATGGAGAATGATCAAAGCAATTATTTTCAACTTATTTACTTGGAGGCCAATTTCTATACCCCTGTAAATAGTTCTGTTGGGAACAGCAGAGGTTATTCTGGTGAGTGAATATATTCTCGGTAACCGTTGGGGTGAATTCAGTTGGAAGCTGTTATGAGAAAAACATTGAGAATTGTGGCTGGCAACACGGGTTGTGTCTAAGGGCCTGAAAGAAAAAGGCAAGAGATAAAGACTGTGTCAGGTGCAAAGACCAGGTCCAGGCAGTGAGATTCAAACTAACAGATTAATTAAGTCTTTCATATTTACCAATATCTGCCCAACTGGCAGTTGAATACCTGCAGATGTGAAGTAAAGTTAAATGGCCCTTAGGAGGGGTTGGGTGTACTATGTTTGAGGCTATGTTTGAGACTCAAAACTGCTTCCCTGAAGCAGCTCTTGTTTCTCCCACAGTTTGCTTTATCAAGGATATTAAATATGGGTTGCAAAAAAATTGATCAATCCTTGGTGAGCACGGGAGTCTTCTACTCCTCTGCTGCTATCACATAATCATCTGGATTTTTACAGTTCAGATCTGTAGCTCTAACTTTAAAAACATTTGAAGATAGTCTTGATTGTTATTTTTTAGATTTATATCCTGCTTTTCCTTTAGAAGCTGAAGGCAAATGCATAGTGCTCTCTTATTTTTCCCTCACAATAACCCTGTATGGTTGTTGGACTCAGAGGGAGTGACCGTCGCCAGAGTAATTTATGAGCTTCTATGGCTGATCCTAAATTAGGTAAGTGACTGATTTGGCTCTCTTGAGCAGTGATGCCACCAGGACAATACATTGGGACAGATGTTCCAATACATCAGCTGAATGTATAAGAGATCTACCAAAAGTCAGCAGAGCTTCATACCCATATTATGCAATAAGCACCTAATTCACCAGAAGTTCATAACTGATGCACCAGGGGCACATGCAACTCTTCTCAGGACTTGAGCATAACCTCTCAAATTGCTGTTGAATCATAATTTAAATGTAGTAGAAGGAGAAATTAACTATATGGGGAATGAGCAAGTCATACTTTTCAATTTAATTATATTGAAACAGAAGTCAAATTAGTATTATTTTTTCCTTCTGCTTTTAACTCTGTGTTTTACTCTCTCTGCTTGCTTTTTAAGAATGTAGCTCTTCTCCCAAAAGTAAAAAAAATCAAATGTGGCCTTAGATGTGACAGAGAATCTACATCTTTGTCACAGACATTACCATTTTAACAGTATTACTCTACAAAGCCATTACCGTATTTACATGATTGCTGAAACTCTGGTTCAGAATGTGCATTCCTGAGAAAATCCAAGATGCACTGTTTGTATT
Source organism: Acrochordus granulatus (assembly GCA_032468055.1). NCBI lineage: Eukaryota > Metazoa > Chordata > Lepidosauria > Squamata > Acrochordidae > Acrochordus > Acrochordus granulatus. The sequence continues at coordinate 190,320 of JANHZU010010489.1, read as the reverse complement.
CTAATATACAGAAGAACATGTACAAAACAAGTCAGTATTACTATCTCATGCTAAAAGCTATTTTAATTGATACACTGTAGAATGGGCCAAGAGCTAGAAAAACTAACCATTAGCTTTCATCATCATCTACAAAAAAAATTGTTACATTTATTTAAAAAAATTATTAAGTGTTTAAGACAATACTAATAATATCATAGAAAAATATGATATTATTAAAAAAAGAATAAAAGCACATTAAAATGCTAAAAATCATTAAAAAACAAATATGGGGTGGGGTTAACAGATGAGAGAAAATTCCATCTGGCCTTGCCCCTCCTGATCCAAAGCTCATTCGATGGTTGCAAATGTGCAGTTAGATCCTCCAACATGCTGAAGATTATATGCAGAAGCTTCCTTTGAAATCATGGTGCTAAATGTGTGGAGTTGTCAACAGTGGGAAGGCAATAGAAGGCAGTGGCCTCACTTGTTTTTCTACCCTTCAGTATCTACCATGGTCTGAATCCAAAGGAGAGCAAAATTTATGAGAATTAAAGCACCACTCGGATCTCCTCTGGAAGTCTGTGCACCAGTCTGAATCCTCAATGAAACCACATTCTGTTGTATTCTACAGTCTCTTGCTATGAGTAAAATTCATGCTCCAGTTCTGGAGTGTGTGTGTTTTAAAGAATAATGCTTTCTCTTATTGAGGTTCATGTGCTGATTATAGTTATTCAAGCCCTCTTTGACTTTTTTTGATGAGAGGGAGATTGATGAGTTCCCAATAAAACAGATTTCTTAAGCTGTGTAGACAGCTTCAGTCCTTTAAAAAAAACAAGGTGCAATACAGTTTGCATGAGAAACAATATTTGTGGAGTATTAATATTTGTGGAGTATTACAATTTAAATTGCATGCCAAGCATCAGCTTTTCTTTGAAACAGCCACTTCTGTTCTGGGCTGTCCAACTCAAGGCATGTTTCTACTTCACGTGTAGGTTTTATTCTTCAGTTCCATATTTACTGATTCTCTCCAGTCATCTTCTATTGCTTCAACATCTTTTGAATTTTTTTTTTCATCTAAAGACAGTGAAGTGTGAGGGAGTTCTGAAAATCCAGGGCACTGGATATCAAGTTATTTGCATTTGGATATAACACTGTTATATCCAAATAACAAAATTGTGTGTGTTTTGTTGATTAAGAAAGAGCAGACCCAGGGAGGAGACTGTATAACTTCCTTTTCTTTTCCAAGCTATGAATTAGGAAATGAAAATGAATTCACACTGTAGTTTTCTACATCAGGATGTGTTTGTTCTCACTGAAAACAGTCTCTATTGTAGTTTTTAATCAAAAGCAAATTCTCTGCATTTTAATACAATATAAGTAACAACTTATCTGAATCTGTCTCACTGATTCTTTTTTGTCAAATAAAATGATGCAGATCCAACTAAGATTAATCAATAATCTCAAATATTTGGTTCATTATGCTGGAAGGTACTCAGGTTAGGGAAGGGTATACACAGACATCTTTCTCAAGAGATTATGACAGAAGATCTAAAACAAATATAAAGGATGGGCTGGGATTGCTAGCTGATCAGAAAGAGGTTGGGCTGACCATTTTATTTCCAATGAAACAAGGGACAGTATTAGTAAGTCTTAGATCTGCACACACCTCTAGATACACTCAGCTGTTCTTAAGTTATACAGTTGAAATGAACAGGCAGATATTATGCTCATCTACATTCATTAAATGATCATAAAATATTTGGTTGTAGCAGTACACTTTGCAGTGTGGCTGGGCCCAAAGACCTGGGCCAGTGACTGAAGGTTGTGTACAGTGTTAACTGGCAATCAGGGTCTCTGGGACTGCAGCGGGAGTGGCCAAGGGCCTGTGGCTCAGTAGTGGAATGTAGAAGGAGGTGGCCAGAGCTGGGTAGCTTCTGTAAGAGACTTTGGAAGTCCCAAAACTAATCCTGAGCTGGACAATGCAGTCTGGCCATCCCCCAGTGGACTTTGTGCAGGGATTGAGCAAGACCTTGGGGATATAGTTGTGGAGGCAGTAGTGGCCAAGTGGAAGAGGATCAGGGCCTAGAATTGTTGTGGGGTTGGATCCTAGGGTGAGAGCCTGGAGTAAACTGGTTGTGTGTTTGGAGCTACTCATCCAGAGTGAGAGATAGGTGGAGTGGCTGGGTGAGGATGCCCCCCTCTGGCTAGCAGTGAGAGGTCTTAGCCTAGAAGGGAGAACATTGTATGTATGATGGGACCCGAGAGGTGGGAGTCCTGTGGATGCTGACACTACAGTGCTGTGGGAGGTTCCTCCCTCATCCTTCTCCCAAGGTGTTTGAGAAAATGATTGATGAGTATGTGAAAGGCATGGCAGAACCCATGGCTTTGGAAGGAGGGAGATTAGGATGGGAGGGGGAGCATTACCTTGGGGGTTCAGGACAAAATATACAGCTAGTGACGGGTGTTGGGTGCTACTGGAGCCAGAGAACAAACCATTGAAAGGGAAGACATCCTCGATGTTTAGTATTGTTGGTATGCTCCAGCCTTCAGTTCTCATGCCTAGTCCAGCCTTCAGTTCTCATGCCTAGTATGGACAGCATACCTTCAGAGGCTTGTGGTCTAGCTGTTGCTGATGAATGCCAGATCAGTCAATAATAAGGCTCCCCTGATTCATGACATCACTGAGGACAAGCTGACCTGACATGCATTATTAAGACTTGGCTGACTCCAGAGGGAGGTGTTCCCCTCTTGGAGATGTGTCCAGCCAGGTTTAGGATTTGGCACTGGCTGAGACTTCAGGGCAGAAGAGGTGGGGTGGCAGTGGTCATCCAAGAATCTTTTTTTTTTTTGCCTTCAGGGGCCTTGCTCTACAAGTGTCTGATTGCGTGACCTTGTTAGTGAAGCTTGGCTCATGGGATCAGTTGGGACTGTTGCTACTGTATCAGCTTCCTTACTACATAGTATCCTCCCTGCCTGAGCTGCCAGAGGCCATTGCAGGGCTGACAGTGGAGTTCTCCAAGCTTATGATCCTGAGGACTTCAATCTGCCATCCTTGGGTTTGTCTTCAGAGGCAGCTCAGGAGTTCATAGCTTCCATGGCAGCCATGGGGCTATCCAGATCATCCAAGGTCTGATTCAGGGCAGTGGTCACACACCATATGACTTTTTTGTTGGAGCAATGGCAACATGATCTGATGGGGGAGCTTTTGCTATTCTTCCTATCATAGTCAGATCATGCCCTGGTATGATTGAGATTCTCATATGCTGTCGTCATGTGCAGGGAGGCTGGATTTACTTGAATGGTCTGCCCACAGCAACTGATGGACCTGAAAGGGTTCCAGAGGGAGTTGGGGGATGTCTTGGGAGAATTGCTGCACAATCCTGCTGAAGCTCTGGTCATGTCCTGGAATCAAAGGACAGCCGAGGCTTTGGATCAGATTGTGCCTGTGCAGCCTCTCTTAATTCTTTGCACTCGACACTTCCTGTGGTTCACAGAGCAGTTTCAGATTTTGAAAAGGGTAAAGAGATGCCTGGAATGCTGCTGGCAGAAGACAAAGGATGAGTCTGAATGGACACAAATTCAGAGCCACTATTAAGGCCTACCTTGTGGCAACAAACCAGTGAAATGTCAGTATTTCTTTGCTATTTATTGTGTCTGCAGAGTATTGCAGAACAGCCTTGTCTAGGGTCACCCGGTCCTAGGATGGGGGAACTCAAGTGATCACCTGCAGGGCCATGCAGAGGAATTTGCAAAGGGATTTGCAGACACAGCCACTTGGATTTGTTCCTAGTTAGAACCCATGTGTGATGTAGGTCATTATAGATGTCTGGGGAGGAGCCTTGCCTGGTTATCTCAAAACAATTCGATCCCGTTGGCCCTGATGAAGTCTACAGGGTCCTCAACAGTGTCAGTGCAATCACCTGTCAATTAGATCCTTGTCACTCACAGATGGTGAAAACACCCAGGATGGTGACCAGCAGGTATATCCAGGCAGTGATAATTCCTAACCATAGAAAAGGATATTTCCAGGTCCTTTTAAGGAGGCCCTGGTCCACCCCTTCCTTAAAACACATAACTGGACTCCACCTGCCTGGACAATTTTTGTCCAGTGTCTCATCTACCCTTTTTAAGGAAGTTGATAGGAAAGATGGTTGCATGGCAACTTCAGAGAGTCTGGGTTCAGGCCTGGTTATGTGATAGAGACAGCATTTGTCGTATTTGTTGATGATCTCTGGTGAGAGTAGGATGGGGTAGTGCGGCCATCCTTGATTTCCTTGACCTCTTGGTGACTTTTGATTCCATTGACCATAGTATCCTTTTGAGCTAGCTGCAGATGGCTGGGGATGGGTGGCATAGATTTTCATTGGCTTGGCTCCTTTCTCCAAGGCCGGTCCCAATCGGTGTTAATAGGGAGTGAGAAATCCAGCCCAAGACTGCTCCTTTGTGTCATGCTACAGAGCTTAGTACTCTCTCCACTCCTATTTAACATCTCCATGAAGCTGTTGAGTGGAATAATCTGTCATCATGGGATGAGGTATCACCAGTACCTGATGATACTCAAATTTATATCTCCATCCCTGATGATCCAAGTGATGGTGCCACTGCCCTCTCTCAATGACTGGAGGCTGTGAGGGTTTGGATGGGAGACAACAGGCTTCAGTTGAACTCTGACAAGACCTGACAAGATCGAGTGGCTTTGGATGTCTGGGGCTTCAGGATCCAGGACTTTAACATCCTTAATTCTGGATTTGGTAGCACTGCCCAGACAGACCTGGTATGCAATCTGGAGATTCTCCTGGACTCTTGAGCAGGAGATACCCTTGACTAAGAGAGCCTTTGCACAACTTAATTTTATATGCCAGTTGCACCCTTTTCTTGCTGGGAGTCCCTACACTCAGTCGCTCATGCCCTCGTCATCTCATCTTTGGACTACTGCGCTGTACATGGGACTACTCTTAAAGACCATTTAGAAGCTACAGCTGGCACAGAATGCCACTGTACAGTCAGTTCCTGGGGCTCCTAGAATGGCCACCAGTTTGTTCTGGGTACAGTTCAGGGTATTGGTTTTGATCTTTAAAGCCCTTCATGACATGAGATGAGGTCTTCTCTCCCCTTTTAACATTCTGAAAGGGCTTGAAAACCTGACTCTGCCAGCTGCCTTGGGGCTCCAGTGGGGTATGTAGATTAAGCTTGTTGCATTTTCCACCACATGTACCTCACCCCTCCCTTTCTGCCTGGTTAATTTTAAGTTATTTTAAAGTAATGTTAATAGTCATATTTGTGGTTTTCATACCTTTTTATTGTGAACTGCCAAGAGTCATTTTCTGAATTCGGCGGAATATAAATTTGAAAAATAAATAAATACTTCAAACCATCAAAGGGAACTGAGGTTATTTCACAAGCAGAATTTTTTCTCTCTTCCATTAAAAAAAAGTGTGTGTAGGTAGTAAGAGAAAAAGAAGTTAAATCCAACCACTCATTATTTTAAGACTAAATTATGTTTTAGTATGAATCCTAAACCCAGATCTTATGGCACAGTCTTCTGAGCTTTCTTTTCCTCCTCTACCTATCTTGCCAGTTTCTATCCTGTCCCATTCTGGTACCACCAACCTCCTATGTAGGCAGAGCTACATAGAGAAACAAAGCTCAGTGATCAGCTTGAGAATAACAAAAATTTCCATTGGCACTCTCTTTTTCTATTTCTCCCCAGCTGACTTTTTGTGACACTGGGTAAATTTCATTTTTAAAAGCTATTACTAGTCCTGTCGGTTAAAGGAAGAGAGGATGTTACACTTCTATCAGTAAAAAAACCTGGACTATTATAAACAGACTCCAAGGCTACTGAGTGTTTTCCTAAAAAGAAAGATCATTTTCCCTGTTAGTTTGGTATTACAGAAATATGCTGAACAGTTGCAGCCAAAGGTTGGTGCATTGCATATTATTCCATCCAGGGCTTTTCTTCATGATCCCATGCAACAGTAAGTAGGGGCCAACAGAGACAATTTATTTCTGGCTCAAAGGGAGTCTATTGTAAATTATAAATTCATTTCTGATCGTTACAATGCTGGAATTCCATAGAATTTAGGAACCAACATTTTTTCATAAGCTGGGATGATATTGATTAATTTTTTTCTCTAGTTTTTTCAAGTCAATGTTGGCTCCCGACAACTGCTTGGCATATATATTTCTCAAGGCAGCAAACATACCTAATTCTACACAGTTCTACCCAATTTTGCATCCTATTCCTTGAATTTCCTTCTTTCCACAGGTGCTGAGCTGTTTTATTTTTATGGTATCCTCCACCACTCTTCAGAACAGCACAGGATTGGTTTTTCAGCTGCCAGCTGCCTTTTTATTTGGGATTTCAGGGTTTTTTTCCCTACAAAATCAAATACAGTAAGTCAATACATAAGGAAAAGCTGGATGCTATTTTTGTATTCACAAGTTCGAACTAGAAGGTGATCTAGCTAGTGTGAGTGGAGTTGTTGGTGGCTGCAGGGAGAAGAAGTAAGAATATGTTAGCAAAAAAAGGATATTTTTTATTTATTGAAACTCTCTAAAGCAATTTCAGGGGTCAATTTTTGAATAGATGGTCTACCCCCTTTGAGAAAAAATAGGGAAACTTGCTTCTTAATAATCAAGGAATTAATCTGGAAAAAACTATATAAAATTAGACTTGAAAATCACCAAGAAATCTTAGGATGTAGACTGGAAAGCTGGGGAAAAAAAACAGAAATAGTCAATGACAGATTGCTTCCATTTTGTATATAGGCAGGGAAGTCCCCTATAGAAAGTCTTTGCTTTTAGCATTGTCAAACCAATTTATAGCAAGCTCCAGAGGACCTTATTAAATCAGAATGCACACACAATTGACTCATAGCTTAAACCCTTCTACTTCTAGATGAAAGTCTAGGAAAGCCAGATGACTAAATCTCTTAAGTAAATTCCACTCTTCCTCTCTCCTAAAATGAATAGACAGGGTGGAGTTACTTTAATGCTTTTGTTCTTAGAATCTTCCTGGGAAAAGTACAACATGGCAGTGCCGAAGGAACACAAAACAACCTAAGCCCACTCCATATGATTATTGAAAGTCTTCCAGGATTTAGGAAAGAAAGTCCAATGAACTGAAACTCTAGATTATTAGACATTGCAAGAGATTTTATTGAGCACATTTATTGGCATGTGTTTAAAATCTTTCCCTGAAAATATTTTGCCCAAAATTTCACTTTCATTTTGGGTGGATTGACCATTGTTCTTCTCTTTATACAAGCTTTTCTAATCCTTCTGCTGTAAGCTTATCCCCTCTGTATTTCTTTTTGCTTTTGCACATCCTAATAAACTAAATACTATTATAAACAGACATTTGGTGTCAGTTTATGTATTCTGGTAACATGTCTCAGAAAGCAAACTGAACCTTAAAAATGGAGCTTAAATTGTTGTTCTGTTCCCCAGTTAAAGGAAAAAACAGAACTTTTCTTCTTTAAGCCATGTTCCTATATCTTTTGTTGAGAAGAGGAAAAGAAGTTGATGGCACTGAATATTAGAGAAAGCAGTAATATCACCCTGAGCTGTCTTGGTAAGGTGGAACATATCTTGTGATGACAATGTGATTCTTACATTATTAGAAGCATCTATTATCGATGAGGCAACTTGGTCTGGAATAAAACCTAAAACAGGAACCTAGAGAAAGGATGTTCTATGACAAAGAATGGAGCAGAGACACAAGAATACACTTTGGGCCAATGAACTCTGAATTCCATGTATTCAGTTATGGCAATTGTTAATTTATTTACAGTCCAAAACCAAGTCTTAAAATTTGAAATACAACTCACCATTAAAACTTACATACAGATAACACATATAAGAGGAAGAAGTCCTATAAAATTAGTAATTCATTAGAGATACCAAATGGTTTCTATAAGTTAAAGCTACCAATAAATATTTTGCTACTGCCTTTGAAGTATCCAGGGATTGGTTATTTAGCCTTAATCTCTTCTTCATGAGTGGAGTTTATCTGGCTCAAAAGGAGGTGTATAAGCTGACCCACAAATCTACAGTATGTCTTATATGCAAGATTATTCCTAGATTGATTGGCAGAAATACTGAGAAACAAATAATCTTCTGTATGTCAAAATTAGTCAAAGTCATGTGTTGCCAGCTGTTTAAAACTTACACATTGATCCTAGAGAAAGAACTGGAGCATTATGATTGCAATCCTCATTATAAATGCTAAACTCTCACAAGCAGAAGTGGAATGTGGCAATGTTCATTATTATTGTTTTATTCCCTTCATTAACAATTAGAATTGTTGTTGTATACATACCTTACAACAACTGATCTGACAACATATTTCTATTCTGTTTATTTCTGAAGCAAATTAAATTACTCCAAAGTTTAAGAAATTTCATTATTTATGAAGCCCTGTCATATATAAGCCATCCAAATAACAATACTCATCTGCAAATGCCAAAAAAATTATTGAAGTATTTTTCAGTTTGTTTTAATGCGATGTCAAAAACATAATAATAAAAGTTATTGGAGTGCAACAAAATATCTGAAATTAAAATAGAAGAAAATGCTGGCTCTATTAATATTTGCAATGAGATTTTTTAAAAAACACTCTCAAAGGTTTTTTAAACGCTTCCTAATCATATCACATCTTTATTCAGGTGTCCCAAAAGAGTTCTTGCCCTCTTCATTTTTCTGTATTTAAATATTTTAGTGAGTTTAATTACACCTACAAATGTAATGTCAACAGAAGAAATACAAACAACTAAATATCTGGTCCAATTTTCTTTAAAATTATAGAAACATGAACTCTTCAAAGGCAAACACCTTTAAAGTTTCTTTCCTTGGAAGAAATATATATTCTTCACTTATAGTCCTTTTAAAATTTATGTGACTTGAAAATACTTAATTTGATCAATGAAGCCTCATAAACAAAAGCCATATAGAAGCTTTATGAATAATTTTCAGTAGAGTCCATCCATTGATGGAACGGTGTCCACCAAAACAATAAACATCTAAGTTCAATGTGAGGTTTAAATAAATTGTGGAACAGATAGGGAGAACTCTCTGAGATTCAAAGGGAAAATTAGGCAATGCAATGCTGGCTTCTCCCCATGGAGAAGTGACTTTATTTGGAAGACTGTTCTAAAATATAGTATATGGCAAATAAATTTTCCTGATTTTCTATCAGCTGTCATTCAATCTGATGGAAGAATTGTACTCCAGAATTTTTTTTTCTATAGAATTTTGGGTAAATTCTCACAGTGGATTTACCTAATAATTATGAAGGTAGCCAAGAATAATTAGTGCATGTTCTGCATTTCAGCATATAACCATCCATCCCTCTATGGCCAACAGCCTATGAGTCAAAAGCATCTCACTGAGGATTTTTCTTCCATTGGGATTCTGATTTCCAATGATGGAGAAGAAGACCATCTATTATCTATGTTTAATATATTGAGGCATTTGTGAAATAACTTGTAATTTCCATCTAGGAAAACTGCTGAAAAATCATGATGGAACCCATTTACACATTTCCCAATCATCATGGAGTAACTACGTATAGCTGCCCAACTACATGTTTTCAAATCTTTCCTGAACCATTGGAAGAACAAACCAAGCCATTAAAATTTCCTTATTGCTTAACAATATCCCATAGCAATTATATTTAGTA
>JANHZU010010489.1:93650-108357 GCA_032468055.1 Acrochordus granulatus | reverse complement strand
AAGCTTAGACTTATGCTGATTACAATATGAACACAACTAGTTCAGCAGAAGAATTTACTGGATATACTAATGCATTTTGATTGACTATGCATATTGATATAATAAAAATAGTGACGTACACTAATTATGGCATTATAAAGATAATAACTTAAGGTAGATTAATGCTGAGCTCTTTGAATAAAAGTTACTACTGATGTATTATTTTTCTAGGAAATATCTCCCAGTTACCTTGCTTCTCACTGCTGTTTCTCTCTCCTAGTGCAACATTCTTTGTGTCTAAATGCGTACAACCCAGACAACAATTTATTTTCCTTTGGGAAAATGAATTTTGTAGAAGAGGTAAGTTACTAGTTTTACCGAACATCATTTTCTTTCGATTACACTGTCAATCGGATTTCACATTTCTCCAAATATTTTGTGGCATTTCTTCACTCTTTGAAATGACCCCACTATTTAAAAATGACACAAGATATGTTTTTGGATTGTAGTTTTTTTAAAAAAAGAACAGTTTGCATTTTATATAGAAATAAAGTAAATGGACAACATTATGAAACAGTGAAACAGGCAAGAAGATTAATTCTATCAGCCTCTTTCCTGATAAGTTTCCCGATAGTTGATTTTTTTTATTATTACATCATTACATATTCATTGCTACTATATTATTACATTTATGACTACATTCTTTACATGTCTTCACTGGGCTCTTTTGAAATCAGAAACCAGAGTATGTGCATCACGGGTCAATACCCTAAACATCTAATGATTGACTAAGATTTCATGTAAAAAACAAGCCGCCAAAAACAGAACAGGATTATTTGGGCTATTAAAAATCAGTAACAACATGTTTTGTGGAATAAAATTCAGGAATATCCTCCCATTCTACAAAACTAACAAATTGTGACATTGGGAATAAGGCATCCATTCAATAGATTTATTGTTTTTGGTAGCCAGCCATGGTATATTAGAGAACTGGACAGGGATCAGCTGTAACCTCAGTTGGTGGGATTGCATGCAATGTAGTAGGACTTCAAGAAACTGGATTTGTCAGCACTATTGTCTATTTCTTAGATAAAATAGTGAACAGAGAATAAGAATGGTTTCCCTATAGGAAATCACTCATTTTTGCACCTCCAGAGGGGACAGTGCAAAAACTGCCTTTGCAGCATTTCCTCTGGAACCATGGCTGAGCAACTGATAAATTACCTCAAGCACGTTAGTCTAACAGGAGTCCTATGATGTTACGAGGGCATGGGAGGGCAACATCTGTCGCACACTGGTGAATCCCATGGATGTGAAAGGATCTTAGTGAGAATTGCTAACAACATCTGTCTTCATTCTGATTGGAATTAGTATTTTCTCTTCCCTGTTATTGCTTTATTTCTCCTTGATGTTATCTTCTCCTAATAGTCAGCTTTTTAAAAACCCTTTCCCATCTCTGAAAGTAATGAAGTTGTAATTGGAGTAAAGCTGTAATCCAGACTTGATGTGCAGTAGGGCTGTTCAAAACCTCTGAAAATAATGCAAAGTTAAGTATTCACGTGCATTAGGGACAGCTTGGAACAGCTTTGGAAGCAGTAGTAAAATCTTTGCAGATGATGCATCAGTTTCAGTGACTCTAAAGAAAGCATGGGCATTGTGAAGCACTGATTCTGAATGCTTTTAAACAGTTGTGGTTGTCTTTCTTTGGCATAACCAGTATCCTTATATTTATATTTCTTTACATATACACTTAAATATATATAATGACATATTTTCATCATAGCAAAAAAAAATTGGCATCCATAAATTATATAAACTGAAGCCAATCCAGTATTCATTCAAAAGTTAAGGCTTCACTTGGAAAACAAATAAAGAGTAGTCTAAACATGTTTTTGGAAGAGACAAGTCACAATGGACACTTGCAACAAACAACTGCTATCTTCAAATGATGGTTATTTGAAGAGCAAGCCTTCTCAAGAAGATTCTCATCTCAGATATTTCTGTGGTTTCACATTTAACAAGCAGAGAAGAACAATGCCCTGATTTAGATGAGGACATCTGAATTCAATAGCCAAGTATCATTTCTGCTGAGAGCTTTCAAAATATGTGATCGGAGGAGATATACAGTATGTGTTTGTGCATGTGTCGGGGGGGGACAATCCCTTTTAATTTTCTTAGATGCACCAGAAAATACTAAAATTGGACTTCATTAAAACCTTCATTTTTAAAAAAATGGGTGTCTAGTTCAGACATACATTAAACAGCTTCAAATCACCAGCATCTCAAGTAATAGCATACTCCATCTTATGCCTGCCTGAAAGAAAACTAAGGATACTTCTGTAATCCCTTGTAGCCTTTCTCAGTCCAAGGCTCTCAACCTGTTTTGAGCAACAGTTCCATCAGCTACATCCAAAGATTCAGTGGACAGATTTAACAGGATTTACCTATAGTATCTGAAAATCACTAAGGGGAAATTTTTGAAAATACTATGCAGATTATTTAATATATCATTTTATTTAAGATTAAATAAAAAAAATGTCAGGGAGCTACTTCCAAAAACTGTGGCTATGCAGTTGAGTGGAAGATAGTTTCACAAATCAAATCAATTTGATCCTTTCAGAATGGGTTTCTTCATCTTTCCTATGCAAAAGAAGAAAAAAAATAGGACTTAAAAACATAATTTTTAGTGCAAGCATAAAACATTTAACAAATTGGTTCAATTATTCATTAAGCATTATTTGAATTTACTTTTTTACAAATCTGAATGTTAGAACAAGTCATACTGAGCTTTTGTCTCATTTTTTAAAGGAAGTGGGGAAACACCCATCAGTGATCACAACAACAAAGTGTTGTTTCTCCAATATGAGATTTCCCATTCAATAGCATTCACTTTACCCGCAAAGCTCAGTTGGAACAAGCAGCAAACCACAGAAGGTTTACACTGAATACAAAGTGGAATCATCTTTGAACAAAAATTCTAAGAAAAATGAGAGAATTTGCATTTCTTCTAAGTGTACTAAGAACCAAACTAATCAGATATTGATTGAAAATTTTATTTGCATTGGAAGTCTTTCTGAAAACAAAGAGAGACCTCAGGGGCCTCTTCCCCACATGAAAAATTAATTGCTCAACACTCTTTAGACAAGGAACTTCTTGACACTAGATTTTGGAAATAAAGAAGATGAAAAACTACATATAACAGCAACATTGGATTATATTCACAATGGAAAAAAAATGCCATTGCATGTCAATGGACTACATTCACCTAAAAAAAGGGAGACAGTTTTTTAATAAATTTAAAAAACACAATGCTGATATCATTTACAAGAAACGTATATAAAAATGAATCATGTTAATTTGTTGAAAGAGAAAAAAATTAAGACAAGAATATTAAGCAGCAGGAAGGTGAAGAAGTATAACATACACCTGGACCAAAACCTCCAAGTTCCCTGAACTCCAGTAAGCCTTTTTAGTAGCTTGCTTAGGCATTGACAGATGCTGGCTCATGAGTTATCTTAAGTCAGTACTTGGATTTTTAAATGTGAACTAGGAAATAACTAGCCACAAACTGACTAATGCCAACCTCCATTTTATTAATGTGCTTATCTCACTGTAAGCAGACAATCTAACTCATGTGCAGATTGGCTTCTGCCATCATAACTGGTCTGCATTTATTATACATCTTTATAAAGATTGTTTGTATCCTTCTTCGGTGAGCAGATCTTATTGTCTGTCTCCTCAAATAACGTGTGCTTCAAATAAATTTGGCTTAAGCAGATTGTGTATAGGTACTTCTCAACTTACAATCATTTGTTTAGAGACTGTTCAAAATACAGCGACACTGCAAAAAGTGATTCACCGCCAGTCCTCACATTTACCACCATCACAACATCCCTATGGTCACATGGTTAAGGTTGTAAAATTGGGAGCGACTCACTTAACATCTGCCATGCTTAGGAACAGGAATTCTGATTCCAGTCAGCTTAAAGTGTCAATAAACAGATTCCTCTTTGAAAAAAGTACATTCTAAAAATATATGGTCATAACATATAACATTTTGCCCCTCTACCAAATCACCTAATCAGCTTCTGATTTTTAATGCATTTGTTCCAATGCTGTGTGAATGAAAAGCTTTGTGTAAATTTTTTTTAAAAAAAGTTCCTGCAGGGAATTTTGTGTGTGACTTGGGCTGCTCATGGGCATTGTTGCAGGATTAACAGCAGTTCCTTGATCATTATGCTGCCTTTCACAGTTCCTGTGAATTTGAGAATGGCTCTGCCTATAAGGCAATTCCCATCTGCTGTCCTGTCTATTATTCTGACTGCTGGGTATTTCAGAAGATGTGATGGGCTGCTGTAATACCAGCAGCTTCTATACTTGGCAAGAGAGCAAGCAGCTTCCAGTTCCTTAAAGCATCTAATGCATACCCCGACACAAGTATTGTGTGTCCTCAGGCTAGCACTGTAGACCCTAGGATAAAAAATATTGTCAGAGCTCTTCTTTAGCAAGGCAAACAGGATGTTTGCAACATGCATTTCAATCAAAACTCTCCTGAAATTATTTGTATCTCCTGAAATTATGCAGAAAATGTTATGTTTCTCTCTCTGGAACACACACAGCAAGAATCAAATTCATCATCCTTTAGGCACAAGGCAATCTGAATTTTAGCATGGCTGCTGCATCTGTTAGCAGCACATTTGGTTCTATCTCCCCTTGTCACCACTCTGAAGCAGCCTTGACAAAGAAAAGCAGACCCAGCGGGCAAAACTGAAACCAAAGTGCAAATTAGAATCACACCTCCTTGTCTCATTTTGGTATCACCTCCCCTCATAATAAACAACATTTAGTTTTACTTTCCAACTCATGGCAAGTAGCCATAGCTAACATGTGCATCGGGGATCAGTCACAACAAATTATAGCTATGTTTCTATCAATCAGGGCAGAGAAAAAAAAGAAGCATCAGCTGTTCAGTGGATTTGGATAAACAGTATTTCTTTAGAGACGGGAAACCTAAAAGAACCTAGAAGAAGATAAACAGGAGGAGTCTGTAACACGTGGAGTTTATTATCCTTGACACTTTTTGAATCCAAGATAAATGTTTTTTTTTTAAATCCTATTTATATGTGAGAATTCAGTTATAAACAGAAGTCCCTCAGTGGAAGCCCTGAGTTATCACTGGCAATTGGCATCTATCACTTAGACTGTGATAAATTGAAGCTCCCCACTTAGGGAAAAAGAGCAGTTTGGTGTAATGGTTAAGGCACCAGGAAAGAAACCAGGAGACTCTAAGTTCCAGTTCCACCTTAGGCACAAAGGAAGCTGTGTGATTTTGAGCCAGTCCCTCTCTCCCAGCCCTAGGAAGCAGGCAAGTGCAAATCACTTCTGAGAAACCTTGCCAAGAAAACCACTGGTCCAGGCAGTTGCCAAGGGTGAAAGCTGACTTGAAGGCACAACAAAAAGAATAAAAAACCCCTTAGGGATAAGCTTTCACGGACTACAGTGGTATTAAAGTGCCAACAGCTCTTTCAGGTGCCAATAGGCTCATAAAAGTCATTAGCAGTCAGACAGTATAATAACAACTTTTTTTTTACAGAATTTCAGTAGCATGGCTGTTTCTCTGAAAGCTGCTACTCTGGAAAGCAAGATAAGGTCTTTTCTATACGATGGTTCAAACTGGAACGAGCATTTTCACTCATCCCTCCAGTTGTTCCAACTTGCCTTCCTCATCCTAGTCTTCTCTACAATCAACCAGCTTTCCAACATGTGGGAAAGAAAAACTCTAAGTCAGCCTTTCTCAGGGGAGGCCAAGTTGTTCCTCAGTTCAACAGGGCAGGATGATGGAATCCCAAGATAACCTGGCTTCTGGGGCCAGAATGGATAATTCCAGAGGTGCCAATTCCTACAAAGGGAGTCTGTTCTGCTCTGCAGTTTTGGAGGAAGCCCTGCAAAACCGTAATGGAAGCATTTCCTCTGGAGCGAGAGCCAATTGTGGAGTCAATTGGCTCAGCTTTCCAGGACGCCCAGGAGCCCAGCAGCATTCTTGGGGCACACGCAAGAATGGTGCTGGACTGAAATCAGTGTGCTCTTTCCATATAGAAGGCCTCTTAGCATTTAAATAATGCTACGTATTTCTGCCCAGCCTTTACAGAAAGAAAAACAAACAGGGTGTGTTTCCCAGGATCAGCTATTTTTGATTCTTTCACTCTTGACAGTCCATCCGAGTCTGAAAAGATCTATCTGAATAGTTCTGACAGTTTGAACTACATATAGAAATAAAAAATGAAAGAACGTGAAGGTTTTGGGGGTTGTTTCTGCTTGTCATTTATTTTTAATTATCTACAATCTTACCATAAAGGAAGCCAAGGAATTTAGTAAGAGGAGGGTATTACTAAATTGTGCAGACTTAGAATTACTTCGAGCATTCAAGAGATGAATGCTGAAACAATTAAAATGGGTCCTGTCATGTCTCTCAGGACTACTTGTCAATCATAGCACCTACAAAAGTCCCTCCAGATCCCCTGTGGCTCTACATTATAGGCACTGTTAACTATTCCTTGAAGACATGCCTCTTCACTTTGCTGTTTGCTAGACAAAAGATGGAGGTGCAAAATTAAGTCCTTTTTGGTGCCTTTCCATTGTTAAATTTCTGTTAGATCATCACAGAAAAGATAGCTGGGAGTTACACCACCTCTTACAAGTATCCTGTGTCATATTCCCTCTATGTGGGTCTTCTGGAAAGACAAGATCAATGTTTTTATGACAGATTTACGCCAAAAGTTACACTCAGGGGTGTTGAAAGTCAAATTCCTTTTGTGTCTAATCATGCCTGATCAATAAAGAATGTGTTCTGTTCAAAGGAAAAGTCTCAGTGTTAGCATTCTCTCCTTCAGTATACAGGCAAATTGGGAAAGCTCTTTCTCTGGAAAAATCTTGTGGTCTCTTACCAAAAGAGATTTTGGTGGTAGCTATGGAGCTAATGAGCTTGTTCATCTTAGATGCAGGTTTTATCAAAGCAGTATGTCTGCAGGCTTCTTGCATGCACCACATCCTTCCTGCAAACACCAACAATTCTGAAAGACATGCAGGAATGACACAAGCTAAGCTGACTTTGAATTAGATTTCCAAGTAAGAAGTCATAAAACTAGATGCATGCTCTGTTGAAGCAAAGGAACTGAATAAAATATTGTGATGCTTGCAAAAGGCACAGGGCTAACTTCTTGTCAGAGTTTCTGATACCAATTATGGAATACCACCTGAACAGACAGTTTAGCTAGGAAAGTATCAGCTGTAGGCCTCTTTCAAATAAGCTGCTCAACCGAAAATACCATCAATTTTTCCAGACTGTAGACTGCTCAAATGTGTGCATCTGTCTCCCTGCACCCTTTTGAACTTTCAACAGTGAAATCCAGGGAGAAGATTCTTTGTTAGTGTCCAGGCTTTTTTCCTGATGTCTCAATTTCTCTTTGCCTGGATATGTCTATGTATATATTGTGATGCATGAGAGAACGAGGCAGAAAGAATTAG
The DNA here is from genome assembly GCA_032468055.1 of Acrochordus granulatus. NCBI lineage: Eukaryota > Metazoa > Chordata > Lepidosauria > Squamata > Acrochordidae > Acrochordus > Acrochordus granulatus. The sequence goes on along the minus strand of JANHZU010010489.1, from coordinate 100,854 downwards.
AGACCATTCTATCAAGAATCCCATTTGCAATGTGAAATGGTGTAGCTCATTAGCAAGGTTAAAACCATCCTGTGATGCGAGGCAGGGAAGGAGAGCCAATTTGAAATTTGGCAAAAGGATTCTGTAAATGTTCATGCTCACTTTGCTATGTGTGTGATACATTCTTGAACATACTGGAAGCAATACTATTGGGCACATTTCCCACACATTGGCTCCACAAACAGAGTGTAGCCATGGATATGGGTGGAGGATCGAAAAAGAAATATTTTAATTCAAAAGCTGAGTATCTGTCCCTAAGCTGTTTTGCGGAAACAGGAGTCCTCTGAACGAAGCCACAAAGAAATTGATTCTGCAAAGATGGACTTCAAATGGCAGTCGTAGCATTATAAAAAATCTCATAGGCTGAGCAGCAGGCGCATTTCAAGTGCTGTGGCTGGTTGACAACTGGCTTCCTCCTGCTACCTTGAAGATGGAAGATTTTTTTTGGAAGGAGGGAGGAAAGGGCATTTGTACACATGTCCACGTAAGTTCCAGAAGAACACCTTCTTCTTTTTTAATCGCCTTTGGTGGTTCTGCTATGAAACAGCTGCGATTGCAACAGTTCCAGCTAATTGCTCTCAACTACAAAAAAAAAAAGAACAAGGCAGTACTACCATGAAAAGATGCTTTACCAGTGAAATATTAATACATCTTTCAAGCCTCATGGCCTTCTGCTTTTTCAAGTGGTCTGCGAACACAATGGAAGACTTCTCTCAATATTCACCAATGCTTTCCTAAAAAGAGCCCGTGGGGGTGGGGGGATTAACCCCTGTTATTTCCAGTTTCGATAGATCCTTGGAGCGGTATTTAAACTCCAGAGAGGTGATGACTGGGCTAGGTTGTTACATAAAAGGAAAAAAAAAAGAGCAAGAGAAATGAGCTGGCAGTGCGTTAAGAGATTGACAGAGTCAGGAGCCAACTTCAGTGTTGTGCATGACAATGAAGTGGGCTCCCAGGTTTATGACAGCTTTCATCGCAGACTGTCTGTCTATCTTTAAATAGACTAAATGGATGCAAAATCTGAGAGTCAATTTGAGCAGCAAATCAAAATTGCAATTGCGAAAGTTGAATTTGTCTATGACTTTCAATTGACTACAGGTAGTCCATGACTGAGGGCCACAATGGAACCTGGAATTTTGGTCATAAGTCATTGAAGTCATGGCATGGGACTGGACTTGATGTTACAACCATTTTTACAATGGTCATAATGGGAATCACATCAGTTGTTAAATGAATCACATGGTCATTAAGCAAACCACATGGTCGTTAGGTGAATTCAGCATACCCAATGGGGATTTTTTTGCCACTTTTCTCCTGGAAAATGGCAAAAAATGTTGCAAATCATGGTCACGTGACTGCAGGATGCTGCAACTACTCGAAAATTCAAGCTGGTTGCTAAGCACCTGAAATGCACTCATGTGACCATCTGTGTGTGTTTGTGCGTGCGCACAGCAGTCATAACTTTGAGGATAGATTATAAGCATTTTTTTAAAGTCTGTTGTAACTTCAAACATTAAGCCACTATAAATTGAGCAACGACCTGTAAAAGCCTTTCTTTTATGTGTCCTCAGGACCTATAATTTACAAATAGTTAAGAGAAGTGGTAAGTTTAACTTAAAAGAGGCAAAAGCTAAAGAGAAAAATGGGTTTCCAATATTCAATGGGCTCTCACAGGGAAGAGGGTGTGGATTTAATTTCCAAAACGAGTAAAGTAGCACAAGAACCGATGGGTAGAAGCTTTACAGATGTGAAATGAGGAATTTCCAGACCACGAGAGCAATTAAGCCGTAGAACAGCCCGGCTCCTTGAAACATGGGGGCTCCGTCACTGGAGGCTTCCAAACAAAGGCGGTGCAGACATTTGTCTGGGGTGGTCTGAATATTCTTGCCCTGGAGAGGGGGTTAGATTGATTTAATGAAAAAAGATCAGCACCAGCCCAGTCCTGCAGGTAAAGGAGATGTGCCTTGGGCCTTTGATAGGAAAAATGTGGCATTCCAGATATTGCCAAAGCACATCACAACTAGGTATTAAAGCTGTGGGAGCTGAAGTTAGCAAAAGTTGGAGGGCACAAGTTCTACCTCTACGTTTGTCACATCACTTGCTGGGACTTCCGAGAGTTGAAGTATGGCAGTATCTGAAGGGCCATTACTTCCCTTCCCCTTCTTTTGACTTTCTGGCATTATCATCATTCAGGTAGTCCTTGCTTATTGACTGCCTCATTAAGCGTCTGTTTGAAGTTATAATTTTATGACCAATGGCCATATTTATGGACTTTGCAGCATTCCTTAGTCATGTGATTTCCATTGCAGTCCGTACATGTTGTCCCCTACATGACCTGTTGCTTTTCTCCCCCACCCCTTGCAAGTCAGAGAGTTTGGAGAGGAAGGGATTATAAGAGAGGAAGCAGGCACACAATGGGGAATACACATCGAAAGCAATGTGTTCAGGGCTGGGAGCTGAACAGCCTGAACAGCTGAACAGCCTAGGCATTTCCTATTACTGCTTACTTATTTGCCTGCTTACTCCCTTATAATCTCTTCCTTTCCAATCTCTCTACTCTGCAAGAGGGGAGAGTATGAAATAAAATGAATCAAAAAGAGATTGCCTACAGAAATTGCTCTGTTTTTCTTCACTCCCTCATAGAATGGAGATTGGAGAGGAAGAATGTAAATTTATCTTCAATGAATTTAAAAACAAACATAAATTCCCTTCTTGTTAATTATCCCAGCATTGAGGTGAATATTCCAAAGGGTGGGAGCGGTTAGGAGGTAAACAAAAGCAGACAGTGTGAACTTGATTAGTCTTGCCAGTCTGAGCTGGCTCTCCCGATGCTGCTGAAGTGAGCATTGCACATGTAGCAAAGTGGGGAAAAGGGAAAAGCACAGTCATGGTCATGTGATTTTCCATTTAGTGACTGCCTCACTTACTGATAGACCTGCTGATCCCAATTGTGGCTGTTAAATGAGGACCATCTGCATATCCATATAGATACATACACATATATATACACATATATTCTCTCTTTTCTAGCATCCCAGTGAACTTCTTAGAAAAGAGTTCTCGCTATGTCACTGACACATAATGTTGAACTGAGATCTCAAGGGCATACAATTATATAGACAAATTCCAGCTTGAGAAAGTAACTGAAATCTGATCAAGACTTGGTAAGCATCATACATGACTTTCAACTTCAAATACATCTACAGAACTTTAGTTCAAAAATTATGCTAATCCATAGCTTTTGTCAACATTATTAAAAAGCCACTCGTCACTCAATTTATAGTTAACAGAATTAAGATTAAAATTAATGTTTTACTAGCCCTTGCATGCTGTCTTCTGCATATTCTTATATGTCCCCAAATTTAGCACAAAAGAACGGTAGAAGATTTTATTTCAAAAAGGTGCAAGCTTTCAACTTTTAAGAACTCTTAAAATTAAGCTGATCTTAGGTGGTCAGAAAAATAGGAGGAGGTAAAAAGAAGAAAACAAAATAATTTGATTGGTATGGAAACCTTATTTATCTGTATATGGCTTGATGAAGAGCCATTAATTGCAGGTTTTAAGTTAAAAGTAGTGTCAACGTTCTCCAAATCCTGAATGGAAAAAAGCAAACAAATGTAAATTCTCAATTTTTGGAAATACTTTTTCAACTTTATATTGGATAATTTATTACTACTATAAATTTTGTGGTGGGAATTTTCAAACGTTCATCCAAAATTCTTTTAACATAAAAGATAAAAATAAAGCAAAACAACATGAAAACCAACATCTCAAAATGTTTGCTTACCTACAAGTTCAGGGTCATTTCTTCAGGCATAATCTGAAATCCAGATTCAGAGCTCCAGTTCCAAATTCCCACAGGACAAGACTAAAGATTTTTTTGTTTCAAATGTTCCAAATAATGAATTGCCTGCAAAAAGTATGAACTAAAGCAGACATTGAGCAAATTTCTACGATGAACAGTAAATGGCATATGAACAGTAACTGAAATGTACATGAATATCAACCTTCATCTAACAAACATTAAAGTTTTTTTTTAATGTACTGTAGTTACCCAATAAAACAAGAATATTTCCTTTAGATAATTACCTAAGAATTTGTTGGAGGGGGGAGAAAATTCATTACTGCTGAAAACAAATATATGGAATCAAAATCCAAAAGATTGCAGATATCACTGCTGAAAAGTGTTTTTTTTTTTAAGTTTAGCCAACACGTAGAAGCAGCTGTTTGCCTGTTAAATTTTAATCCTTATTTAATTCCTAAATAGGATTTAATAGTTTGTGTTTGAGAGAGTTAATGACAGATATCTGCATAGGACACTAAAATGCATTTGATCCGTTTAATACACAAAGTTTATACAGATGAATCTAGCAGAACAGTGGACTATTCTGTTTGGGCAAGGAATTAAAATCTAGAAAAAGTTAGTGTATATGAGAATGAGGAAACGTGCTCCACACTCATTATTTCTAGAGAAACTCAAAATTCGACATAATGGTTTTTCAGAAGGCAAAGGTGGAGAAAGAATACAAACAACAAAAATCACTGTTTATTTTCTGGATGAGATTCTATCTACAAATAATGCAACTCTAACCTTGATTGTACAGTGGAACCTTGGATTGTGAGCACCTCGGTTCATGAGATTTTCACAAGATGAGCAAAATTTTTTAATAAAATTTAATTTGGTGAACAAGCAACAACTTGCAAGACGAATACCACGTAATGAGCTCCTGCAGGAAATCTCACATTTCTTTTATTTCTCTCCCTGCATAAAAAGCGTAAATGAAGTGAAAGGCATTCAAGAGAAAGAACTCCTGAGACTCAGACTCAAGATTCTCCTTCCAAGCAATCCCCCTCTCCTCCTCCCTCTCGTCTCCCTCACACCAGCCAGGACTCTTCTCAAAGCATAGGAAGAATGACCCTCTGTTTTCCCTGTCACTCACACACAAAGCCCTCCCCACTCCTGCCCATCTCTTCAAGTGTAGGGAGATTGAACCTCCGTCTTCCCTGTCACTCACTCACTCTCTATCTCACACACACAGACACACCCTCCTCATCCAGTACCATCCAGCCTGTCCCCTTCCTGCCCATCTCTTCTCCCCCTCCTGCCCATCTCTTGTCCCCATGGAGGCAGGTGATAATGATAAGAAACATTTCCAAACCACCCAGGAAAGACCCCCAGAAAGGCATTGCGAGGGAAAAGGCCTATTTGCTCTCGAGCAGTGGCAGCAGATCCTCTGGATCCAACAGGGACCACCCAGACAGCACCAGCCAAGCAGCAGCTGATAGCCAGAATCTTCCTTGGAGCAGATCCATAAGTGCTAGTTCATTTGCTTTATTTTTACTTTATATTGTGTATTAATCATTGTTATTTGTTTCAGATCTTAGGGATTTTAAATAGATCATTTCTATTTAAAATTCCATTGAAAATGATTTTTAAAGCATATTTTTGGGGCGTGGAATGGATCATCCGACTTTACATTGTTTCCTATGGGAAACCTCACTTTGGTTTAAGAGCAATTTGGACTAAGAGCATTCTTCCTGAACAAATTATGCTCGCAATCCGAGGTTCCACTCTATTCTCATTTTAGTTTCTCTGGGAAATTCTGAACATTTACTGAAGATCCATCTAATGGATGACTGCTCTCAAGGGAATTCTCAACAGCTATGTACAAAATACATACTCTTTAAAGGATAAATTTCTTTGTATCCATGTATTCTCTCAGAGAATAGATTGATAGTTTGGTGTAATAGTTTATAAATCAAGATATAACCACAAATGAAAGTTACTATAAGTGGATTTTGCAATTTCAAATGGCTATTTCCAAAAGACAAATCTCAATGCAATACAGGCAACCTGTAGTTTTTAACAAACCATTGTTTCATAATGCATTTAAAACAAAACAATTAGTTTTCAGAAATTTTTACACAAAAAAAGCAAATTAAAGCAACATAAAATTACTGTACAAAGTCAGGAATTTAAGCTTCCAGCTTAGAAAATGTGCTTGAGAAAATTTCAAACTTTCATGTGTGTTCAACATTCTGCAAATTTCAATAAAATGAAGACATTCACTATTTATGGAGTAATATATGATTTAATTTAATGACAGGAAACCTGCATGAAGTACAACTATTCTGAATATGTGTTTGAAAAACATTTTGAAAGATTAGTAATGACCATTTTAAATATATTAGTTGGAATTTGAAATTACATTTATATCTTGCCAACAGAATTACAAATATATTAATATAATAATCACAATGGCTTTCTTTTCTTTTTCTTTCTCTCTCTGTCCTTATTAATAATTATCCAGAATATTATCAGGATAATCCAGAGTCAATCTATCTTTTTAAAAAATGAAATAGAATTGACTTGAGAAGTTGTCCTTTAAAAAAATTATTCAGCTATAATGTTTAATTGCTCACAAATCTTCAGATTTTTTTCTTGAAATATTATATTGCTACAGTGGGACTACTGTAAGAGCCTGGCACAAACGCAGTGGTGTGCTGATAAATATATAATAACTGGCTCTGCTAGCTCCTAGCGCCACTGCCATGAGCTGTCAAAAGATGATCAGCATGTTAGGTGTTGTTCCTCAGTTCTGCTCCCAACTGGGTTGCAAATTTGCCCCAAATTTAAAAACTGGCTCTCATGAGAACATGAACCAGTTGTAGCACACCACTGGAAAAATGGATCTTCAGTGTGAAATATGAAGTAAAAATACTTTAAAAAGTATATATTGCTGAAGTGATTGCAGAGAAAACTGAGAATGGGAAAACATACATGAATAATCAAGAGATAGTGGGTGACTTAGCTGACAGCTGATCTCACAAAAGGCAATTTAGCCCAAGTGGTAAGAAACCTAGGAAGAGCCATTTAAAATTATTTAAAGATGCTACCTTAAGTCACTATAAATAAGAATGGAAAATTTTGATTATGGCTTCCAAGATTTTAGCTGTCTGAAATCAGTGTAATGCTTCTACAGTTTCCATGATCTTGTTTAGCTACATGGGGCTAGCTAGGCAACTTGCAATTTATATTGAAAACTTTTGTTTGCCACACACAGCTCTTCAGAAGCACATTTCTAAAATAAATACAATGTTGATAAACATTGGCTCTGCAACTTTTCAAATTCAGGTGGAAAAGTCAGAATAAAGCGGGTTAAGT
>JANHZU010010489.1:66922-80477 GCA_032468055.1 Acrochordus granulatus | reverse complement strand
CAACAGGTTGGTAACAGAACTTAGACTGATATGTAAGAAGTTCCAAGCCTAAACCCCAGCATTCCCTAGTAGCAGGGTAGTAGAAATCAATAGGGAGAAAGTTTCTGAAGAATCACTGCCAAATACAGTGGGCAGGAATGGGTTTGACCCAGATCGTTTTTCTTGGATGAGCTTTCACAGTCCAGAAGCTCTTCAGAGGTGCCTGAGCAGTTCTGGCCAATGCAGCTCAAGACTCTTGGTGCCAGGGTTTCCCAGTGGAAAAGGCCAGAACGAAAACAGCTGCAGGGAGAGAGAGGAGCTACTCTTCAGAGAGACGAGTTACTCTCTGGATTGCCACTGCTGGTTGGATGCTAACCCCAAAAAGGGTATTTTGCTGATTCTAAAATTAACTCAATTTGCTACTGTAAGCATTCAAAATCTTGCCCGTGGCAGAGCCAGTACAGAGAAGCCCAAGATCCCCACAATCTATTTTGATGCAAAAAGAACTGTAGCACAATATTATACTACAAATACCAAGGAGACAAACCAGGTCTCAATTAAAGAAAATAATAAAAGCTGTTTTGAAATTAAGCACAGGAAATACACAGGAAATATTCTAACAACTTTCTCTAAAAGATGGAATTCTCTCTTTGAAGATTTCATTCTTTTTCTGTTACTAATTCTCTTTTAATTAAAAAAGTTGCATTTACAATAAAAACCTTCATAAAAAATACTTGGCCTATAAAGATATAGCTATACAAATGAGCATTGGGAATAATTCTATTTTTCACATATTTATTAGAAGGAACATAGTAAGCATAAAATATATAACTGTCTTATTTGTTAAACATATAAATGAGATATGCTTCCACCCGAGGCTGACTCTTTGTGGGTGAGATACTCAGTGTTAGTCTCTACTAATGGGACTCTGAGACCTTCTGAGGCAGTGATCTCTCCTGATTGCTAAAAGCCTTTTTATTTATTTTGGCATGTTTTTGTCAGGCACAAAAATGTGGGCATTAAGTGTGCCCATTGGTCACAAAATGATACTTTTTAAAAAATTACTATTATATTTACAAATGATTGCTAAGCAAGGAGTAGCTGTACAAAGGGGTTTTCAGGACAAGACTCATTAGCTTACTGATGGATGAAAAGCACGGAAATTGACCCTCAGGATGTTACAAGGCATGAATTCCACCAATTCTGCTAATTAACAGAATCAAACATTTGGTGATGATGAGATTTTGACACTGGGGGAAGACAGAAAGTCCCAAACCCAGCAGAGAAGCATACCAGAGGACATGCATATTGAATCCCATGTTGGTACTCAAAACATTAAGCAATTGTAGAATTTTGTAGAGATATTGTCAAACATTTCTCTGCATGAGGAATGGGGCACAATTCTTAATACGAGTAGGCTTAATAGTAACAAAAGGCGAAAAGATATGATGCTGGAAGATGAACCCCTCAGGCAGAAGGTCTCCAATATGCTACTGGGGAAGAGCAAAGGGCAATTATAAGTAGCTCCAGAGAGAGTGAAGATTGCCAGGAGAAATATCAACAACTGCTGACATGCAGACAATACCACTCTAATGGCAGGAAGTGAAGAGGAACTAAAGAAGCTCTTGATGAGGGTGAAAGAGTAGAGTGCAAAAGCTGGCTTGAAACTCAACATCAAGAAAACTAAGAACCTGGCATCCAGTCCCATCACTTCCTGGCAAACAGAAGGGGAAAAATGGAAGCAGTGGCAGATTTCACTTTCTTGAGCTCCAAGATCACTGCAGACAGAGACTGCAGCATGAAATCAAAAGACGCTTGCTCGTTGGGAGGAAAGCTATGGCCAACCTAGCAGCACATTAAAAAGCAGAGACATCACCTTGCTGACAGAGACCACACTGAAGCTGAAGCTCAAATATTTTGGCCACCTAAAGCAAAGATTCATTAGAAAAGATGTGATGCTGGGAAAGATTGTAAGGCAAAAGGAGAAGGGGACAGCAGATGGTTAGATAGCATTGTGGACATGATGGGCTTGGATTTGGGCAGACTCCGGGAGGCAGTGCAGGACAGGAAAGCCTGGTGTGCTGCAGTCCATGGGGTCGCAAAGAGTTGGACACAAATGAGCGACTGAACAACAACAAAAAGGTAGTGACAAGGACCAGGAGATCAGTGAAAATTGGATTGGGATAATGACACAAGGCATTAGCATAGCCTTCTCCACTCAGTATCCTTTAAATGCACTTGATGACAATTCCCAGTCTCTGCCAAGTAAGGACTGCAATCTCACATCTAAGCAGAAGGGCTGCTTTAGAGAGACAAAACTATAGGAAAGTCATACAAATTATTCTAAATTTCTTGGAGAAGCAAATGTCATTCTAGCTAGAACCATAATAAAATTTATAAAATTAATAAAAATATTTTTCAAAGGTATTTTTATTCTAAACTATTTTATTAAAATTTATTATTCCTCAGCTCTCTAAACCAGGCAAATGAAATCCCAACATCAAGGCATTATAACCACCAGAAGAACAAGAAACCAAAGAGGTTTTATTGCACAAAGAAATCTGTCATTAATTGGAAGACACAAGATGAGCCTGGACCTCCATCCCTTGATGTATAGAAAATACCAAATAATTACATTAAATGACTGCCTCACTCATGACTTAATTTCTACTCAAGGAGTTACGAGGAAAACAAGATTCAGCAAATATTTTAAACTAGATTATGGAAATCCATTGTGACTCTGAGAACAAATGCCAGCAACAATTGATCCCTTCAAACATGCCTAGATCTGGAAAGGCTTTAGGCCAACAGGAAAGAATAGAACACAAAATTTTTCCTGCAATGTTTATCTCAATCTATTGACATTATCCATCCTTCTTCATAGGAAAAGATGAAGTGTTCACAGCAAGAGGCTCTGCTGATCTCTCCAAAACTGGAGATGGGGGTAGGGTGTGAAGAAAGAGTTACAAAGATGGAGCTTTTCTCTTTTCACCGTAGGGAGACAATTTTACAGTTGTTGTGGAACAGCTTCCACTCAGTGTTCCATCGTTCTGGAAATGACATGGCATTTTCCCTACAGCTCCCAGATGATAATCATGAACTTAAGAGTCTTTCAACGATGTTAAATATGTGGTCCTGTTTTGATCATCAAAGAATTCACTGTCAGTCTTAAAACCAAATTTGAGTCTCCCACCAGCAATACAACTATTGTATAAAGTTTTCTTCTGGAGAAAGAACACAAAAGAAAAAAAAGATAAAAAGTTAATCAACACCAGTGAGACAAAAAAGGATTCTGCGCTAATAAATCAATGTGGCCTTGACTATGTTTACGTGGAAAGCACCCAACACATCATCCAGGTCACTTATTTAAAGCTTTCTAATTGATTCCTACAGTGTAGTCACATTAGCTCTTGGTGATAGGCCATTTCTCTTTCTTTCTCTCTCACACATACACACCCCAATATTCAACTAGAATCTGCCTTACATAACATAAATCCATTATTCCTTCTCCTTCCTATGGATTAACAGAGAACAAAGCCTTACACTTTTTTTGTGCGTGACATTTCTTCAGGTACATATAAATACTGCTGTATTATATCTTCCCTCAGTTTCTTTTCATAAATGTCACCACCCTTTTATTAATTTATTCCAATTTCTTAAAGTCATTCTAAAAGAATAGTAGCCAGTTACAGTACTCAGGGTGAGATTTAACCACTGTACAGTATAACAGAATTATTGCTTTCTATCTGTTAATGGAGCCTAGAATTGTTATTTCTGTTTTTAACAGCCTTGTTACACTGTAGATTCATATTTAATTTACAATCAGCTGCTATCCCAAGCTTTTTCACACATACTAGTATCACGGCAAATAATTTCCGATGCTATAACTGTGCCTTTCTTTTTTTGAAAATGAAGTCCTTGAATTGTCTCTATTAAATTTAATTGGTGTTTTCAGCCCACATCTCTAACTTACCAAGATAATTTTGGGTTTTGTTTCTAGTTTATTGGCTATCCATCTACCATCTGCAAATTTGACAAGCACTCCAATGAAAAATAGGCAGCAATTAAAACACCAGTCCTCTGACACCCATCTTAAATTCTCACTCCACTTGGAGCAGAAATTGTTAAAGAGCATTTTTCAGCCATCAAACAGAAATGTTATCCATGCCATATTTATCTACCTGGACAATCAGAATGTCACAGACTATTCAGTCAAATGCTATGCTGAAAATCAAAGTAAATTATATTTGCAGCATCCACATAATCCACATAATCTACTAAAAAGTTATTTTATGATTTCAGAAAATGAAATAAGGTGCATTTGTTCAATGCCCTCACAGCATATCGTGAGCATGAATTGCTGCTGAATTCTCATTTTCAAGATGAATGGGGAAGTACACAGGAAGCCATCAGCTATAAATCATTCAATTTATCTTGGCATGGCAGAGGATGCGAGGAGTACAGAGGTCAAATACAGCATTTAGTCCAAGAAAGACAGAAAGTTCCCCTTTAATCATGTCAACTGCCATTCAGAGTTTTATCAGTGCAAAACTGGGCTGCAATTACTGGACGCCAGTAATCAATAAAAAGATGCCGCCGTTTCATAGCAGCAAACTTGCTTCTAAAAAGGAAAGGCCACACTTAATACCAGCGCGGATGAAACTGCGGATCGCAAAGCCCGTCTGATTTTTCTCACAGACGGCGAGGGATGCCTTCCTTAAAAAGATAACGCTCCTCTCAGACACCCCACCCCGAGCACACGGCCGTCCTCTCCGCCCCCGAGCAGCAGAGCCGGGGCTGCCTCCGCTTCTCTGCTTCGCCAGTGAGCCTCCAGTTCGGCCCAGAGGGCGCCCGCTGGCAGCCGCTCGGGCGGAGTCCGCCCGCGAGGGAAAGCCAAAGGCCTCCCGGAGGCACCCGGAAGCTCCTCCCGGGCCGTCGTTCATTCATGCCATGATTACAGACTATCTCCTCCCGAGGAGTCTCGCGTTCCGGCCGAGCCGCGCCCACAAGCTCAGACGCGCCGTGCCGGTTGCGGAAACGGCCCCCCCTCCTCTCCTCTCAGGTAGACTACCCCCAAAGGAGGAGGCTCTCCGCTCCAGCATCGTTCTCGGGCAGCAGCTGGAGTGGCAGCCACCCTTCCCCCATCCTCCTTGCCCTTTGTAACAGCTGCAGCGGAGCCCCGGCGGTCTGCGTTATCCCGCCGAGGATGATGGGAGTCGTAGTTCATCTCACTAAGGCAGCTGCAGCTGGCGGTCCCTCACCTGGGTTAGCTCCTCTCGGCAGACGGCGCAATAGCGGACCCCGCAGAGCGCCCGCATCCGCACGGAGCACCGATAGCAGATGGGGTGTTCGCAGCGGCCCAAGGCCATCACCTCCAGCTCGCCGCAACACAGCACGCAGCTGCCCGGACCTTCCGCGCTGCGAGACTCCGAGGGAGGTGAAGCCGCCATGGCGCCCCACCGCCCGACTCGACGCGGTTGCCGGACGGCCACGCCGCCGCTGCGGCCGACTAGGCCCTGCGCGCAGCCTAGCAACCGCCCCTCGCCCGCACAAAGATGGAAGCCTAGAGCGCCACCCTCGCGCCGGGCCGAAGAGCCGCCGGCCACGCCTGAAGATGGGCGCCTAGGCCGCTACTTCCGGGCCCGTTGCTGGGCTTTTTTTCTCTCGTAAGCGCGTGAGGAAATCTCGGATTTTGGTGGGTAAATAGGACAGCAACTTGCGGTTGCTTTGCCGAAACCCTCCCGGTCGGCGTCACGCAGGCGGAAGAGTAGATTTCGCATTCCTCGATTATGAAATCAGGCCCAACTCGTCTCCCTCCCTTCATTTTGGACCCGCCCCGGGACTTCCTAGTAGTGCCCCTCCCAAGAAGTATCCAAGCCTGACCCTGCTTAGATCTGAGGAACTAGGAAGTTTCTGGAATCATAGCATGGTGTGCTGGAAGGGACCACAAGGACCATGTGCGCTGCAACGTGCAGGAAAACGAATTAAACCCTCATTAAAAATTAGCCTGCTGCCCTCCAATACTTTGCAACACTATTAAGCACGTCAGCAATGTCTGCTTCTCTCAGCTGTTCTTTGTAGGCGTATCCGGATGTGCGGTATCCGAAGACGTTTCGAATCGAATGTGTCTCCCTTTTCCGTGGCTTCCGTTCTCTCCGCCCGCTCTTCGCTTAGACTTGCTCGAGGGCGGCCCCCCCTCTCTCTATCTCCCCCCCTCTCTCTCCCTTAGCTCTGCCCCGGAAGTCCCAGAAGCATAGCCAGCCCCAGAGATCTCGGCGCGGCGCTTGGCGCCCTCTTCAGGCGGGAGGTTGTGTTTGCGGCACAGAACCTGAGCTCGCGCAGAGCATCGGCCAAGCCGGTGTTTCTCAAACTTGGCCATTTGAAGGTGGGTGGACTTCCAACTCCCAGAATTCCCCAGCTAACACGCTGATTAGGGAATTCTGGGAGTTAGTCCACATATGCTCAAGAAGCCAAGGCTGAGAAACATGATCGTGAGAAGGCTGGTGTTCACTCGCATTTTCCCCTATTAAGAGGGCAGGAAAGAACAGTGGAAGCACATGACCTCTGGTGCACCAAAGAACCAACACAAACGATGGCAGGCAAGAGCGACTAAGGGATAATCACTGAGGGCCAGACCAAGGGGTTTCTAACTTATAGATTAGTATGTCTGTGAAGACTCTCACTCGTCCAGGGTAATTGCATCGCAACAAAGTTTAAAAAACAGGCATCTGGACTGGATTTTTCTCAAGTCGAATCCAGTCCAGATGCCTGTTTTTTAAACTTTGTTGCGATATCTAATAGATGTAAAAAGATTTTTAAAATTGCCTCTGTCTTAGTTAACACTAATAGCTAAAAACAGATCAGGATTGTTCCATGTTATTTATCAACCTATTACTGAAAGCAAACCAAAATATCCTTTGTTTAAAGAATAATAGAGAGAAACAAATAAAATTTTGGCTTGCTTTTCAGTCAACTTTATACGGTATATCCACAATAATTTTATCACATGTTTTGTGCAACTGAACCTCCTAATAACAAATTTCAAATTTGGATATAACTTCTGTAGTCTTCAGATATTGATAATTATGTATTTTTTTTGCTTAAGCAGAAGCAAATAAAGAATCAAATAAAGCACTCTCTTATTTTTATAAGAAAAGGCTTTTGTCATCCAAAATGAAGATATATAAAATTCCTGCTTTGTAAATAAAGCCCATGAGTCAGGGTTAACAAGAGGAGATAACAGAATGCTAATGTGCATTATGAGCTTTTAAACTATCTTTGAAAAATCCAGTCTTCACTTTTACTTTGAAAAACTCTACTGCGTGCACAGATATGTTTTAATTAATACTGAAACACACACCAACTCTAGAAATGTTCATAAGATGATAGTCAAATTACTTGTTGAATGTATCCCACAAGTTTGGGAACAAAGATGTAAATTTCAGCAATCAGTTGATTGGCAATATTTGTGGTTTTAATCCAAATTCTAATATTTACCAATTTCATCTGGAGCTGTTGGAATGTGAACACAAATTTTCAACAAGTTGAATACGTAATATATGCAGGTTTCTCCAGAGAAAAATGAATGGGAAGATATTTGTAAGAGCGAAGACTGCTTTTGAATGTTAATACTGTACTGCAATTTTTTTCAGAACAAGTATTTATACAATATTTTATTGAAGACAGAGTATTCATTTTGCTTTAACAGTAGCATTACTTCCACTTAACTACTTCCATTTCCATGTGCTTTATTGTAAAACATGCAGCTTCTAACAAAACTCCCATTTACATCCATTACCAAGTACTGTAGTAAGAATTATATACAAGTTGCCATTAAAAATATCCTCCTTCTATCCATCTTTATTTGTGAATAACAGCAGCCAATAATTTGAATTCCACCATCTTCATATGCAGGATGTTAAGTATGCACTGGTGAAATATAAATTACCAATGTTTTTAAAATATGTATAATGGTAGCTCCGTTAACTAATCACTGACTGCAGATTTCAGATTCTGCATTTTCCAAATCAGATCATGGGAGGAAAATGTACAGTGCAAAAAGTCTTAGGCCACCATTAGATCTGTTTTTTAGCAATGGTATAATGAGCATATATAATTGTGACTCAGGCTCTTTATTAGAATACAACCAGAAAATAAATGACATTTGTACACAATATTCAAAAAGAGGAAAAAGCAGAAAAAACAGCTTCCATAGGCTAAAGTGGCAAGAATTTAGTACTGATTATTTAATACTGACTTTTACCTAAAGAAGCTATTTTGTTCTGAAAATTGTATTTGTTTAAATTTTGTGTACATTTCCTGTTTGAATCTTAATCCAGAGACCAAAAAATAATTATGGATGGACATTAAAACTTTGATAAAACAACAAAGCAGGTGGTGGCTTAAGACTTTGGCACAGTACTATATTTATCTTTTAAAACTTTTGATTATGTTGGTGCAAGTTTGAATATTCTTTTCCCAATGTGAAATAAGGAACATAAAAAACAATAGCATTTTTCAATGTCATATATTTAGAAGGGTAGAATATACTCAGACATTAAAATGCTTCTTTAGATATTGCACATAATTAACCTGCCAAGATTAGCTGACATTTTGGCATCTTCTTTAGGCAGCTGCAGATATGTAAGCAATGGCATGAATTAAAACTATATTCTCGATTTAATATTATGAATTTCTATAACTTTTATATTTCTATAACATTTCTTTGGAATTTCTATAACAATTCCACTGGCTGGATTCTGCACCAGATCTGCTCTTTCTCTTGAGCTCCCTAAAGCAACTTAACATTCTGACCAAAAACAGTGATGCAATTTCCTAGTGTTTTTTTTGTCAGGAAGTAAAATAAATGCAATAAAGCTTGAGTAATGAAAATACTGGAAAATACCTCCAAAGCAGGGGAAATAACAGATTTCAGCACTGTGCCCTCTGTTGACTCCCTTGCATTATTGCTCCCCTGCTTATTGTAGTTCTCAACAGTAATTTTCAAAAAAATATCTCTGCCCACAAAAAAGGTTAGCTCCCCTGCCAAAGCTAACCTGAATCATAGCTTTATTAAACTATCAACACTTCTAAAAGTGACAATCCAAGGAATCATTTTTATTTACTAGAAGAGCAATAAGAAACATTATATAACTGCCTACTGTATTAAGCATCTTGGTGACAGTCTTCTGTGCTGTTGGAAGACCTAGATGCCTAAATCCTGAAATCTTTGGATGCTACATATATTTTAGTAAGAAGGACACCCATTTAAAATCTCTGGCACAATTCACACATTCCTAACAAAAAGATGAAGGATATTTCCAGACTCCAAACCTTGAGAAATTTTCTCTGCATTATCAAGCACCATAAACTGAGATGATTATCCTTCTAGGAACTCTAGAGAGAGAAAAGAACTCAAATTCTCCTTGCTTCAATATAAAAACATGAAAATTTCACTTTCTGCATATTTTTATATTATTCAGGAAAGTGAAACTGAATTGAATCATAGCAAACTTAAGTAAGTGTGCAGAGGTGCATTAACTCCTTTGACTGACTCTACGGTGCAATTCATCCCAGATGACTTTTTTCTGGAAAAATATCTAAATCAACACATTTGATTGTGTATATAAAACCTTTGCAATAACTTATGTCTTCTGGAGTTAAGTATTCTAAATATCCAAACTTTAATTCTGAGCATGCTATTAAGAATAAAATCCCCTAACAACAGTTTTACAGACTCAAGTTGGGGCACTCAACCTTGAGTTGTTATTTTATGTGAAATTCCACTAAAAACTTCAGTGCTTGTCAGAGACTGCATCAAACAAAAAGAGAGTTCACAAAGTAGTCATATTCTTTTACAGCTTCTGAAGTCCTCAAGGTTTAATTCCCTATAAAACAGTTTGATTACCAGCAATAGTAGGAGAGTAGCAATGGTAAGCATAATTACTTGCCTCAGTATATAAGAACATTAGACCTAAGAACCAGATACCCATAAGACAACTGCAATTATGAACTCTTCAAAACACATGCAAATACACACAGACACACACTTCCTCCTTTTGTGTGCATGACAATGTCTTCCTTAATTCTGGAGAAGAACCTGAACTATTTCTGAGTTGATATGAACTGAGCAAGCAATACCTTTCTAACCTCTAGATGGACTACAGAGCTCTTTCATTTGATAAAACAACTTACACCAGAATAATTTAAAAACTCATGTAATTATTAGTACTTGATATTAAAATTAATATCAAGACAAAATACACTGTTTTAAAAAGAAAAATGAAACAAGAGAAATGCAATTTAAGTCTATTTTTCTGGAATGAAAGAGGCAGTCAAAAACAGCAACCTCGGGATTCACCCTGCTGTTGTATTTCCTAACCTGTACACATATTTCAGGATTCATGACATATCCTCTTCAGATTCATCTACCATCATTGCTGATAAAACAGATATCCTTTACAATAGGTAGGCTATAAGCCGGCTCATGTTATTGTGAGAAACATCTGCTCAGGGTTTTTTAAGGCCACTGGAGATTGCGTGCCCCAACCCTGGCACCAGCTATTTCTGCAAAAATTCATTTACCTCTTTTCATGTCAGTGCAGCAACAATTCCCCAGTGGCCTTACTTCAGGCACGAGGCATTCTGGAATTCCTCTTCTGACCATTGCTAGCTCTGCCCTGGCACTCAGTCCTGGAGCAGGCAGTTTGCCTATGGAGAAAGGGCAAGTCTACTTTTATTCAATATTCAGCGGCTTGACAGAATATCCTTTGAACAACAAAAACAGAACAAAAAACCTCCAGAAATTCTAGGAAATCCACTGAATACTGAATAAAAAAACATTTGTTTTTTTTTCCTGCTCCAATAGAAGGGTTCACGAGAACAAATGTTTTTCTGAGTGAACAAATCAACAGCAAAATATGCAAAGAAGCTCTTTAGATTAATTCTGTAAGGTAAGACTGCCATTGGCCAGGTGTTTAAATGGGCACATTATTTTTAATTAAAGTTCCGAGGTTTCTTTAGAACAAAATTTCTCTGAGCTTTCCACTATTTGATAAGCACAAATAATCTTTCTCTCTTGCATTCACACAGAAAACTAGCATCAAATTCAAAATAATATTTATCCCCTCTCTTGCACACAAATATTTCTAAAACTCTAAAATAAAAGCTCCAAGCAATTAGTGAATGTAGATTAATACAGTAATTTAATACTGTAGATTAATACAGTATTTGTTTCGATTCACACCATCTGTCTTTTTCAACATACTAAAATATCACAGAGGAAAACGTATGGCTGAGAGCTCAATGTCTTGTCATCAGAAAAGAGATCCACACAAAATAATGGAAAACATTAAGAAAACCCATTTTCCCCATACCAAAAACTATACCCAATAATTACTGAGACTGTAATGTAGAAGTAAAGGTCTTCTTTCAAGGTGAAGATAAGTTGGTATCTAAATAAGATTTAGACAGGTTTTCTAACTCATAGAAATTTTAACAAATATCCCTAAAAGAATGTTGCAAATTGAACAAAAAATGGTCTCTAATTATTACTACCTACCTACATAAAATTCTCTTTTTATAGCTACCAACAGATGGCAGTACCTCAAAGTATTTACTGCTATGCCTGTCAGATATAAATTTAAAAATCAACAGTTCTCATATGAAGAAAATACAGTTTGCAAGTGATTCTAGTTCAAAAGAAAATCCAGAATGGTTGACTTAAGAAACAACATACGATTCCACATACCTAAAACGTTGAGCCTGCTGAGCAAGAGGTCCTGGATACCTCCTGTTTGGAGACTGGTACAGCTGGGAAAGGATGGCCTGATTTGTTTTTTGGCTTGGATTGTTGGCAAATTTTACGGTGATTGGCTCCGTGGCCCCAGGTGGTTTCTGCCCATTCAAGCCCTTGATGGCTTCTTCAGCTTCAATCCGCTTGTCAAACCGGATAAAACCCACACCTCTTGAAACTCCTGCATAAAAGCACAAATGCATCCAGCAATTACTTCCAAGCATGAAAAGAGCCTTATCCCCAAAATAACTGTTTTTTCAGGTATAAGTAAGTCAGCAGAATCATAGAAAGCAAAGCACAAAAGAACCAGATTCAGCAACTAAAATGGATTTTTACAATAGTATAACACATAAAACAATTGTAAAGAAGCAAGAACACAAGAGATAGGAGGCAGCAGGTGGGTGCAATCACCAGATGGACAGTATCAAAATCAGAGTGATTATATTCTTTGCAGCCAAAGATGGAGAAGTCATTTTAAGTCATTAAAAACAAGATCTGAAGCTGATTGTGGCTCAGATCATAAGCTTCTTTTGCCAAATGCAAGCTTAAATTGAAGAAAGTAGGGAAAATCACTAGGCCATTCAGATACATTATGAATATACAGTGAAGGTGAGGAATAGATTTAAGGGATCTGGTAGACAGAGTACTTGAAGAACTATAGTCAGAGGTGCATAATATTGTACAGGATGTAGTTACTAAAACCATCTAAAAAGAAAAATAAATGCAAGAAAGTAAAGTGGCTGTCTGATGAGGCTTTACAAATAGCTGAGGAAAGAAAGAAAGCAAAAGGCAAGGGAGACAGGGAAAAATGTGCCTAACTGTATGCAGATTTCTAGAGAATAGCAAGGAGAGGTAAGAAGGCCTTCTTAAATGAACAGTGAAAAGAAATAGAGGAAAGCAATACACTGGGAAAGACTAGAGATCTCTTCAAGAAAATTGGTGTATCAAGGGAATTTTTCATACAAAGATAGGCATGATAAAGGATAAAAATAGTAGGGACCTAATAGAAGCAGAAAAAATTAAGAAGAAGTGGCAAGAATACACAGAAGATCTATACAAGAAAGATCTAAATGTCCCTGGTAATCATGATGGTATGGTTGCTGATCTAGAGCTGGACATCCTGGAGTGTTAAGTTAAGTGGGCCTTAGAAAGCATTACTAACAACGAAGCTAGCAGAGTCGAAGTTATTCCAGCTGAACTATGTAAAATCCTAAAAGATTATAAAGTTCTGTATTTACTCAATATTCCCATAAGTAACAGTAGCTATAGGATTGGAAAAGATCAGTTTATGTTCCAATACCAAAGAAGGGCAATGCCAAAGAATGTTAAAACTACAATAGAATTGCGCTCATTTCATATGCTAGCAAGGTTATGTTCAAAATACTACAAGCTAGGCTTCAGCAATACATGAATCAAAAACTACCAAAAGTACAAGCTGGGATCTGAAGAGGCAGAGAAATTAGAAATCAAATTGCCAACATTCGCTGAATCATGGAGAAAGCAAGGGAGTTCTAAAAACAATCTACATTTGCTTCATTGACTGCAGTAAAGCCTTTGATTGTGTGGATCACAACAAACTGGCAAATTTTTCAAGAGATGGGAGGAACACACCACCTTACCTGTCTCTTGAGAAACTTATATATTAGTCAAAAAGCAACAGTTAGAACCAGACACAGAACAAGGATTGGTTCAAAATTGGGAAAGGAGTACATCAAGGCTGTATATTGTCACCCTGCTTATTTTAACTTATATTTTATTTATTTATTTATACACATATTTCTA
>JANHZU010010489.1:54569-66004 GCA_032468055.1 Acrochordus granulatus | reverse complement strand
GACTCCGGGAGGCAGTGCAAGACAGGGTGGCCTGGCGTAATGCAGTCCATGGGGTCGCGAAGAGTCGGACATGACTGCGTGACTGAACAACAACATCACAACATACTGTATTATTTGCCAGTCTATCTCTTGCAGCAAAACATCTTTATTCTGAAGGAAAAGAGAGACTATCCTAAGAAGTCTGAAATCTCCAAACAGTCAAATTTCTCTTTTTATTTCTCTTAGTCAAGGAATGTGATGGTTTGGATGTTTAATTTGGAACACAAGAAAAGAGCGAGGAAAAAAGGACAGACATGTTCTTTCTTCCCATATAAGGATGCTATATGGCTTTCTTTTCCTTTTTGTTTATAAAGTGCTATTTGCTTTGTTCTGCTAACTTCTGATCTAATCTGGTGTTATTAGAAGAAATTTTCCTTTATTAGATGTTGTTTTGATCTAGTAACAGACCTCTTCATCTCTCTCTTAAAATGATTATGATGAAGTCAGCCTCCAACAAACCCAGCAAGGCAATCTCAGGGCATTCTTCCTTAGAAGTAGGAATTATTCCCACAAAAGAATTAATATTGTCTGACGCTATAATTCTATGTATATTTAGAATAAATTCCACTGAATTCATTAGGATTTGCATGTGATTGCATTGTTAGATAGATAAAAAGAATTATTCTAAAGTTGTATGAATATTGCAAACAGCAATTTTATATTATGATAGGAATTATATTGTTACATTTAATGCAGAAGTGTTTACTACACAAAATTGGTTATTTTTAAAAAATATTTTTCTAAAAATGCTTCCCCCCAAGAGCTTAAATTTTTTTGGAGATACTATGTCTTTAACAGGCAACACACTTAAGTTTGGATAAGTAGTTTGGAAATCTTGGCTGCAGTAATTTGTGATCCATTAATCAATCTTTTCGATCAACAGTGATGACTATGAAAGAAGTAATAGCGCATAAGCAATAAACAGTAATATATATCAGTATGTTATAATTCTCTTTGCCCTCTATATTTTACTAGATGTTAATTGGTAAAGTCGAATGCTCACAAGAAAGCTCGAAGATTCAATTTCTAGCATATCAGGCAGATTTAAGAAAATACTTATCTGAACATTAGAGACTGAACCTTTGCCATGGGGACACAATGATTTTTAGTTTGAGCAGAATTCAATTTAAAATTTAAAAATATAGTTAATAGTCAATGAATTTAATAATTTTCTGTTTGGCAGCAACTTGCTAAAAGAGTAATCACAGTTCTAGTAAACACCACATCAGCTCATAGTGTGACTTAATATGTTCCAAAAATTCCAGAATACAAAGCTGAAATCCAAATTATTTTACTTCAAACTTCAGTTTTTCATTTAAATTTCCTTTTTAAAAATTTATCAGTGTAGTTCTATGTTCTCAGCTATCATTGTTAGTTACTTACATGCATTGTATGTTGTAAACAAACTGAATTTTATCACTAGAAACTCTTTTGAAGCTCCTTTGGTGACAACTTTACTTTTGAAAAGCAGTTTATGGTATGAAAAGTACTGTATTCATATTTACAGTAAGGATAAATTTTGCTTAGGCAGGCTTTAAGGGGGAATTTCAACATCAGGCTGGAATCTTGATGGGTAAGACTTTGAAAATTCTAATAGATATGCATGGAAGTAGCACTTAATTCTTTGCTCAAAATCAAATGCTGTTAAAAAAAAACCCACTGGCTTTTTTACCCCATCAATTTAATGCCAAAAAGAAAAATGATAAAATAAAATCTAATTATACAATTACATTATGTAATTACATCTAATTACAATCTAATTATATATATTTTCATAGTTGGAAAACTATGTTTTTTTAAACAGACATTTCATTACCAGACTAAGTAATATCATCAGTGCACTGCGCACTGGTCAGGTAATGGAACGCCTACCAAAACACAAAACAAAACTTAACAACCTCAGAGAACACCAAAAACTCCATAATTCAACCCTGAATTACAAATATTCTCTTCTATTGGAATCTTGCTTTTCCTAGAAGCAGATCTATTTTCCTAGTATTCTTACAATGTGGGAAACAAAATACTGCACATTGCTTTTGCGCTAAGAGGGACCCAAGTGTTATTTTAAAGCCACTCTTGTTTTATTAAAAAAAGATCATAGGTACACCATTATTTCCCATAAAATCTGGTTCAAACTTTTGAAGAAATCCAGTCAAATTGTTATTTAAATGTTTACAACAAATGTGATAAATATTTTCTAAAGATATATAAGAAAGTAAAGCACTTAAAAACTCTTTGTATGAAATATGCTCCATTGTACAATCTCTCCAATCCATTATATTGTTTTATTCATACCACATACAGAAAGATAGTAAGATGTAGTGTATTCACTGAGCTGGCAGTGACTGGAAAACAAAGAGTTTAATAAAAATAAACTCAATATTTATGTATCAATTTATGTATCTCTTTCACTCTAATTTTTTAAATCTAGTGATTTGTTTTTCTCAGGAACTTCCGTTATCTTAATATTAAAAAAGCAAATTGTAAGTTTTTTAAAGTCTCAATTATTGATTATAAATTTATATTTCACATTTTCTTAGTTTAAGGAAACTGCTAAGCACTACAATATAAGGCTTCACTTTTTTCTTTTAAAATATACGTTTATTAGCATTTTATAAGAAACATTTTCATTCAGTGCTTGAGATTACAGCAACCATAAATTTATTACAAGGCATGAAACAGATTTCAAATCTGCCCTTCAAGGTGGAAATGACGCAGCCTGCCTGACTACAAACCAGTTCTTTCCATCCATGCATATTTATGAACAAATCCAGCAGAAAATTATGTTTTCTGTCCCACATAAACTTTTATATGTTCAATATTTGGAAGGCTGAGAAAGACAGGGCAGAGCAGCTTTCTACTTACCAGTGACTTGGTCAACCAGAATGCGAGAAGTAATAATACGTCCATATTGGGAAAACAGCTGTTCTAGCTCTTTCTGAGTCATTGTTTTGGGGAGACCGCTGACATACAGATTTGCATCTCTAATAGAAGCTGAACTTGGCCGTGCATAAGAAACCTGTTCAATGAAAAAAAGCAATTTGATCATGCAAATGACCATATAATTGGAGTAAAAGATTTACTTACAGAAGGCTGCCTTCTTTTAAAAACCATGCCTAAACCCTACCTTCAGATCATACATCTTGGCATGCTTTGTCTACTGTCTTATGGAGGGAGACAGAGTAGAATGCCATTAGGTATAGGAACCTAATGGGATTATATATCATAAAAGTCCTGATTTGTTTGGGACTAAGATAATCATCCCAGATCATCACTCTCTATGACTCTGTTCTGCTTTGCTGCCTTGCAGGGAAAGTGAAAGAGGCAAAAGTGAACAAAAAGCTTCGCATGCCCCACACTAATGGTGGATTCAAATCCTATTGTGCCCCTCAGATTTTTTCCCCCTTTACCTGAAAAATGTTAAAGCCAGGAAGTGAAAAGGCAAATACAATCCTTGGACTCTGTTGTGGTAGCAGAGAGGCTAAAAAGCAGTAATGAACAGACATTCAGGATTGTACCATCTAGAATGCATAAAGGCACTTCAAATGTACGATGGAAACAGGGACAACATGAAGGGCCATTTTATCATGCTTGGTGGACATGTAAAAAGCTGAAAAATTTTGGATCCAAATATATCTTTTGATACAGAGGATTTTAAAGATCAATATTCCATTAAAGCCAGAACTTCTTCTTTTAGGATTAAAGGATAAGCAGTTAGAAAAAAAACCATGGGAGATTATTTTAATGTACAATCATAGCAGCATGATTATTGTATGCACAAGGATGGAAAATTTGACACAAGGAATGGTTGGTGAAGTTGACCGATTTTGCTGAAATGGATAAATTAATGTATTTAATTAGAGAAAAGACATTATCTACATTTATTGGTGAATGGAAGCCTCTGAAGGACTTTTGTGTAAAAATGAAAAAATGGAACCTGTGACTTACGGTTTTGGCAATTACTTTAGATTACAGAAATATGAGTAATATAATGTAACTTTGAAAGGTTACATACATTCATGCTTACAACTGCCATGAAGAATATTGGAAGCCACTTCTTTATACCTTTTTCTTTTTTATTTTTCTTAACTTTTTCTTTTCTTACTTTTTGGCTTTTTCTTTGATTTCTTTTTCTTTTACCTTGTTTACTACCTATTACCTTTTTATTTACTTAACAGTTTTAATAATTTTTCTTTTTAAAAGTTTTTTCATCATGTACTGTCAGGGCAAAGAAGGGAGATAAGGAAGCTGGTCAGAGGGTAGCAATGCAAAAGTTATACGAAGTCTGCTCCCACCATAACTCCATTGAATAAGCCCTTCCTTTATTTGCTAGTGTTTTGATGCTACTACAATGCAGAGCTCATATGGAGAAGTCACTGCATGTGCTCAAATGCCATAAGCATCTTATTCTTTGCTTGCCAGCAAAAAAAATCCCAGCCAGCTGGTTTTCTGATGATAATTGCCAATTACCAGTAAAGAGCAGATTTTTTGGCTGGCAAGGAATAATTAAAGCATCTTTATTTCTTGTTGCCTTCTATTTGGATTTTTTTAAAAAAATATTTCCAGGAAATGAAGTTATGTCAATTGATTTCACTGGCTATACTGTGGACACCCTGCTGATAAAACTACTATTAAGATATCATTAATTTCTGTCTTGTTATGAGTGAAACTCATGAAGCCAAAAATATTTTCTGTTTTAAAAAGCAAACTGAAGTATAAACATATTTCAAGAAAGCTTTAGTCCCCTGCCCCTTATTTGTGCTTTTCAATTATTATATTACAGAATGTTGGCAACAAAATTATATGTATGTATGACAAATTAAAAATATAAATAAATGCTACCCCATGTGTTAGCAATTGCATAAAATGTTCTATAGCTTCTTGTTATAAAATGATGATTTTATTTAGAGATGTTATTTTACAGTTTTCAAACACTTTTTTTAGAACTTAAGGAAGTGTCACCTAAACTTCCTGAAATTGGTGTCAGCTTGGGAAAGGCTGCTTTAACTAAGAATTGTTAAGGGATAATAGGTTTTATAAATATATAAACTGCTTTATGACACATTTTTCTCTGTATGTCAAGATTAAAATTATAAAAAGTATTGTTTTTCAAATAAGGAGTTACACTTATTTTTAAAAATCCTTTGAGATATTTATCAGTCAAGATTTGATAAAAAGAACTTTTCAGCTATTTTAATCAAATTTAAATACACGATCTTTTTCACTGGAACTATAAGTTTAATTCAAGAATAGGATTTGGAATTCCTAAGTTTGTCTTAAAGGAGTCTTACTTCATCAAAATCTCATTTACAAAATTTTATCACACTCTGACATGATTCATTAAGGTACATTATCTAAAGAGTATTACATGGCTTGCAAAATGGGTGGTCACTAGCACCACCACTTAATTTATTCCCAAGTATACTGGTGTCCTGGAATCTTGGTGCACAAACATTTTTCACTCACATAAAAGGTTATTTCTGTGGCTCAAAGTGAGAGATGCAAAAATGAATGAGATGGGACAATATATTTTTACTTTCATTTCCTTATCTAGCAAAGAATATTAGTGGCCCTAGGTAGGAAGCAGGTGGAAATCTGTATTTTTATTTTGAATTTTTAAACCTATTTGTGAACTGAAATTTAGTTACCAGAAATGTATTCGGTATATTTTTGAAATTACCAGATTCAGCAATGGAACTTATGAATTAGTTAGTAGAGAAATGCATATATGCATGAAAACAACATTTGGAACATATATTATTTGCAGAAATTGTGCCTAATAGAGAAAACTACAAACAAAAATGTGCAGCAAACTGATACAATCTGAATGCAAATTCGTTTTCAGAAAATCAGCTAGCCTTGTCAATCTTAAAACCGATTAGATTTGTTCCCTGTAGCCTTTTAAAAGTCACACTATTTTCAGAAGATGATAAAAATAAATAATGAACCTGCCCTAACTGCATAGAAGAAAAGATAAAGTCAAAACATGATACATTTTTGAAAGTGTCTCTGGAGTAAAAAAAAATCACTTTTGAATTTGGGGTGGGGGTAGGGTTCCCCAAAAAGGAAAAGGGAACAACTGAGCTCTGGATAGCAAAATTACAATTCTACTGGTGTCCCTGCCTCAGTCCTGAATTTCAGTATGTTTTCTTTCATTCTAACTAATCAATACCTCTTTGTGAAACAATATATTCCATTATATTTAGATTATATAGCATCCAAGAACCAGAACATTTATAATTTAACAATATTTAAAATTTAACATCACTGTTGCCATTCCAGAACTGCCAATTTAACAGCTTATTTTAAAAATTGGTTTTCATAATTTTGTTTAAAAATATATGTATGCTTAATCATAATTTGTTTCTATTAAAAATATGCATCAATGAATAAGATATAACTGCCTCTGCACATTTCACTACATAAAATTTGAGTACATTTTGTGAAATATGACTGCATAAATAAATACCAACTACTATTCTGTAAGTTTGGCCATCTTACAATTTCTCAGGGGATTTACTCAATTTGCTATTGATCAGAAAGTTTTCCAATGCAAACTGAAAACTTTATAGATTCATACACATAAGTTTAATTTACTGAAAAAAGTCCTGATCAATTTTTTTGGGGGAGCCACATTACTATTTTTTTAAAGAATCTATCTTAGACTAAGGATCGGTTGAATTTGTTTTACCCCAAATGTATTTTAAATATGAAGACTTAAGTTTCATACTCACACTAGCCATGATTTAACTCACAAGGTCAGAAGAACTCTGCCTTCAAACATATTCTTATCTCTGAATTGGTTTGTTATGTTGTTAAATTGGAAATATTGCTCTCTTTATGGGAGTTGTGCTATCAATCCACAATTAATACTACTAAATCTAGAGATTAGTAAAAGCAATTACAACTGGGCTTTATACAAATAAAATTTCCATTCCATCTTTCCACCATATGGGGCACTCAGATATAACACTTGTTAATCAACAGTTCTGTTTTATTAAAATGTGTTTTAATAAATGCCTTTCCTTTGAGTACTAAATTTTGATTAACATCAACAAGATAGAAGCTTTACCGATTTCAAATTTGCCCAAACAATAAAATATAAATATGCTGGTATAATATTCTCCATTATCAGTAACTTGCTGATAAAGCTATTCTGAATAGAGGTCTACCAGTCTTCTGAAAGGGCAACAGATCTGCATCTGCAATCTAACCAAGCTGCCAGGTTACTTTCTCTTTTTCCCTATCAGCCACAGGCGATTTTTGGACAAACATTTTGTTTTCTGTCTCTTGGCTCTAGAGGGAACTTGTAGGACTAGTGTCAGTTTCATGAAGCTCCTAGATAGCCCTAAGACTAAGCAACTCACAAGGAGACAGAAGCACTCACAGCAAGTGGCAATATTTGGTAGCATCTGGAAGTATCTCAAGGAGTTTGCAGATTGCACCATGTTGTTCAAAATTATACAAAGTATGAATATACAAAATCTATGTCAAAAAAGCAGAAAAGCCTACATTCATTTCTGACAGAACAAGTAATATATATTTGCTTTTTTAAGTAGAAAAGTCTACAGGTCTTTTGGATGACTACTGAACATATTTTTTAAAAATAGCTCTGGAAGTGTTTCAGAATATTGCTATATCAATATATAGAAGCAGTTCATATAATGCTGGAGTGGTACTTTGCAAAGTACTGGTTTCTCTTGCAGGCCAAGTCAAAATGGAGGCTTCATGCCCACAGCAGGTTTAAGCGGCTAGAATAGTTTGGCAGATGCCAACATGACATCGTCATAAATCATGAATGAGGTACCATACATCATATGTCAAGACTTGTGTCAAGAGAAGATGGAAAGCTTCTTTCAAATTGATACAAATCCAGGTTGCCTCTTCGACTGCTTGGGGATGCAAGGAATGCAAATGTCATTAGGGGATGTAGTCTAAAATCTGTTACAGGGGATCTTTATGCTGTGGCTAATGGACATGAGGATGCTTTAACTGAAATATTCTATTACAATTGTGGTAAACTATGGGCCATGCAGATGGAACAGGAGCTTTAACATTTTAAATTACAATTATTTGTTTAATTGGCTTCATTAGGCACCTTAATCACCAAGGCAATTCTAGAGTGTGTATAAGAAAGTAAGCATAAAAAACAAACATAATACTATAGGAAACAGATAAAGCATACCATGTCAAGGAACAATACCATTAAAAACAAATCATTGGGCAGGGTTACAAATCATTCTGCCCAAGGGCTGGTTGGAAAAAAAGCAAATCTTTATAGTTCTACTTCTTTATGGTTTATAACAAAGGAATCCAGAATTTCAGTTTAAAATTTCTACTGATTACCAAGTCAATCCAGCAAAACAAAAATTTATTTCTGACAATAAAAGAACATTATCTCTGATGGATTCCAACTTTGCTCAGTTACATATGTTTATTAGATTACCTTAAGATATAGGACCAAACATGACCTCTAATTTGTTTTAGCTAATACAAATCAGAATTTGAATGTTAAGTTTTTTTGAAGTTTCTTTATAAACATCTTGGTTTACTAGAACAAACGTGGAAGCCGTAAGTACTGTTCAAACAACCATGTGCAGAATGGAATATTTTGGTAATGGAACATTACGTTTATTCAAACCAAGCACTGGAGCATGTCAAAGGTAGTCAGGCAGTTGATAGCTCGGGACAGGTAACAATGTACGATCCAACAGGCTCTTGGAAACACTACATTTTCACTACCCATAAAAACGTCAAAACAGCTATTATTATTACTTGTCTTTTCAGGACCAAATGTGAGGGCAGCCAAAGAAGGGCTAATCAAATCCATCACAGATGTTTTAAATATCTGATCATTTCACAGAATGTGTAAGAGTTCTTTATTTCAATGATTAAGAAACTAATCTGTTCTGTGAACAGTAACTAAATGCCTATCAATTGAGAAATATTTATTAAAATAGTTTCAGTGAAAGCCTGAGGGTAGATTCATGTATTCAATAGATTCAATCCATAATGTGGCTTATTTGGTTTTAGCTTTAAGTTAGTCTGAACCAAGCCAACTATGGCTTTTGCAACAGTCATAGTTAAAGGACCCATGGCTCAACCTGATGCATTAAGCCAGTGAAAAAATATCTATGTAAGATCTAGCATATTGAGAAATAATTTAAGCCATTTCTATAGTTCTTCAACCAGCAAGCATACCAATTAGTTGCTTTAACCAGAAACATTACAAAAAGCATGTATTTTGTAACATGGTGAGGAGCTTAAAGCCACTATGATAAAATCTTCCTCTGTCTTGAACTCTAAGACAAGACTTATTTTAAAGTCTTCAATACACTGCAAACCGGAGGCAATGAGGACTCTCTTGTTGCCTAAGTTCCATTATTTCCTCACTTTTTCATTTGCTGACTACACGACAACCACTGAGAAAAGGACATCTCTCCCACAGCCCACAACAGCCATGCACACACAATAAATTAATATAATTCAGTATGTGCCTACTGCTGAAACACTCTTAAAATAAAAGTTTCACAAATGTGCTACTGCATCATCACATCCTTTAATAATATTCTTCTACATCTTAGTTGTAGGGTAGAAACTTGAAAAACGTTTTACTGGAACAGTAAAGATATTTTGGAAGCAACAAGATTAGTTTTTATGTGTTGCTAAAATCTAGCAAAAAGAAATCTCACTGCTTTCTGAATTTTACTAGGCTTAAGGAGCATAGAGTTATCTATCTATTCCTCTTATCTGGAACAGAATGACAGATCTCCAGGATTATGTCTGTTAATCTAACTGTAATAACTGTACACTCAATCTAATTTTTTGTGCAGCACACCAGCTTCAGTTCTTTTGAAAAGAAAAAAAATGTTATATAAAAAAACAAGAATGTGCTGTACACTGAAGGAACCCAGGCTGTAGTAATTTAGCACAAATATGGTACAGAAATTTTGATCAGTTATTCAATGCAGGAAAAAATACAGATCCATTTCTAAGTATCTCTTTTTCAGGACATAAAAATAGGAAGTATGTGATCAAGATGTCCTGAAATTCTACACATCATCCGGCAACTATATGAGTAGGCAATCTGACTGGAAAAATTACACCAAAGTATACTTCATTTAGCTTTCTTCCCACACAGTTTCTTGGTCTCAGTTCTACACATATAAACTGCTACCATCAAAAGAATGGTATCTTAATTTAGCCTTTTCTAGATTAGAGCTTCAGAGAAACATGGCAATTTAGATCTGGGAAATGATAGAGACAAAGGATTAAAAAAGATCTTGTATGCTCTAATTTTATAATGTAGAGATTTTATCTAGTTATGTAAGTATATAACACTTCGAGTTATATACACTTTAAATGTAACTGATCATGCCTTCCTAAAAAAAATTACTGGCAAAATGTGTTTCCTATCCATTAGCAATGGATTAGCTATTATAGCCTTAGTATTACAATCTATTTATTGGTGACAGAATAGAATTCTTAGTAATAAAACTTGTACATGAAAATGGATGATTTGAATGATGGCATTAAAAATATGGCTAGTCCTCCTTGACCTCATCTATTTTTCCACTTTCTTTGTAATCATGAAGAGAGGAAGTATTTCAATTTCCAATTACTTGCAACTTCCCTCTTGTTCGTACTCACATTCAAGCAGCAGTAACATGAAAAGTTTATTATGAAAGCAAATGGGAGAATATGCATCTCTATTTTTTCCTATAAACATCTGAGAAAAGAGCAGTCAGCCATAATTCTGACACAAAGACATCAAACGAAGCTCTGTATTATTACTGCCTCCATATTATTTAAAAACACACACACAAGAGCACCTTCTTTCCTGGAAAAGAACTACCTTGTTCATATATATATTATTGTTCATATATATATATATAAACAATTATACATATATATATATAAACATATATATATATAAACAATAATATACATATATCTATCTAAACAATAATATATATATATATATATATATAAGGAACCTAAATTCTAAGAGAGCAATAATTTAAGCCAAACCTTAGTTATGTATTTCAAAACTGTTAAACCAACTGTTAAACCACTGTTTAACATAAACATTTTTAAAACTTGTAGGCATTTAAAAAATCAAATTTGTTGTTCGCAGCAAGTATCTAATTTGTTTCTTTAGCATGGCAACTATTGAAATAATCTACTTTACTGGAGTGACTATTTATGTGTATCCCAACTTTATTTTATAAACAATTCAAGGCTGCAAACATATTTAACACACATTCCTCCTCCTATTTTCCCCACAAGAGTAACCTTGTGAAGTAGGTCTGTGAAGATTCTCACTCGTCCAGGGTAATGGCATCGCAACAAAGTTTAAAAAACAGGCATCTGGACTGGATTTTTCTCAAGTCGAA
>JANHZU010010489.1:0-11318 GCA_032468055.1 Acrochordus granulatus | reverse complement strand
ATTTGCTTTGGCTTTCACACAACAGTTCATACAGAGTATGTTTTTCGATGTAGAGAATGAAATCTCTTCACCCATTCTCAAATGAAAAATACCCCTTCTAGAACTTGAAACAGATATTTTGAATGCAAACATGTTTTAAGCACTTCAGAAATGTTCTGAGCTCAAAGTGGCTTTTTCTAAGTTGAGTACATGATTGCTTTGAGCTCAAAACATGTTTAAGATGTTAAGAATAACCCATTTCCCTCTTGAAACAATTTTTTTAAAATAGGGCATTTTATATTTTGGACATTTTAAATGCCAAGTGATTAAATTTTAAATATTCTGAAACATCCCTAGTGCAGCCACTGGAGCTGTGATTTCTATAGTTTTAAGTGGGAATAGACTGACTTTTTATACCATCAGTTCCATCACAACTGAGACATAAAGGCCATTCTGTGAAACCTTATGGAATCACCTCTCATAATTGATAAATTTCCAGAAAAGAGTAGGATTGCAACCTCAATTTATGACCATTCATTTAGCAACTGTTCAAAATTATAATAGCACTGGAAAGTTATTTATGACCAGTCCTCACATTTACGACCATTGCAGCATCCCCATGGTTACACATTCAAAATTTAGCCACTTGGCAACTGGCATGTATTTATGACAACTGCAGCATCCCAGGGTTAAGCAAATGCCATTTGTGATCTTTCCAGCTGGCTTCTGGCAAGCAAAGTAAATGGGGGAAGCCAAATTTGCTGCATGATTAGCTTAACTATGACAAAAAAGTTATAAAATTGGGCATGACTCACTTAACAACCAACTTGCTTAGCAATGGAAATTCTTGTCCTAATTGTAGTTATCAGTCAGCTTACCTATACAAGCTGGAGATCAACATTAGTGTTGGATAAATTAAATTATTTCTGTGTTTTATATCTAAATTTTTACAATAACATTTCTGCCTACAATTATACCTAGCTTCTTGGGGAATATCAGAAAACTATAGAAAAAAAGTAAAAAAACTGACAACGGATAACAAACAACATTTCAAAACAAACAAAATTCAACATTAAACCAGGATAAATATCTATTTTACTCTTAGGACAATTGAGAATTTTTCTTTTGAAAGTAAACTTTCTTTCATCAAATTAAATGAGAGCAGAACAAAAAAAATGCAGGATAAATTTCTAGCAAAGGTATGTACAATATTAGTTGAATAATAGACATGAAAAGCCATAAACCTACAGAGGTTTCATTCCCTACCCAATTAAGCACCAGAGGTGTTTGGACCATAATTCCCAGAATTCATACTAAACTGAGTTGCTATGTTGAGATGGCCAGTCAAATAAATACTTTTAAAAAATGTAAAAAATTATATAGGGTTTATAATCCAGAAATATCTTGACATTGCTAGGCTGTGAGAAGCCGCTGTAATGTAATTGAACAATTTTTTCCTCCCTCTACGCTGATTATATAAGCATAGTGTGTGCTTTTGAAGTTCCAAGCATTTCTTTGATACAATGGGCTTTTAAATGCATCTTTAAAAAAAAATTAATTCATCAAGCATCTCACGTATGATGTGCTCTCTCAGCCTAATTATGTGAAAAAAAATTCTTTCAAATAGTTAATCTACTATCCCTTGTCATCTCCTCTGCTTAAGAGTCAGATCAGTTTTTCCTATCTCCCTTTTGCAGATATGAGCTATATTTTTTTCCTTTAAGCCAGACTGCATCAATAAACAAAATGCCTTTGAATTGATAGAAACTAAAATGCAAACCATTTGTAATGGAACTTATGAGCAACATTCACAATAAGATATTCTTTTAGCTTTCCAGAAAGCCTTTTGACTGCTATGACAAATAGTTCAAAGCAGTTGGCCGATATATGGGAATAAAAGCTTTTCAAAAGCCTGACAGGATTCTGTTAATACTACAATGAAACAACATATGCCTCTGAATGAAAGAACTCTCTCTCAGCATGAAAAAAATGCAAATTGCACCATCTTTCCATTGGGAATTCTGCAACTAGTACATCAAGTCACAAACCCAGCAGGAAAAAGGATCATCAGTCAAATCCCTTGGAATACCTGTCATGTTATTCTCCAAACTTTGGGATAAGAAGCATCAAGCAGTTCAGCCAGGATTCAAACTGAGTTTTTCTAAGAGACTACTTTCTTTCCGAGAGAACAGCAAGACCAATTTAAGCTAGTGAGCAGAAATTAGGAAAATGCTAAAAAGTGGCCTAAGGTTCAAATATAGTCAACAATGGACAGATTTTTACTGAAAACCTGCAATTTTCCTCCATTTCTTCACTTCCAACATTCCACTATTTTGAGACTACTTGTATAAGCAATTAAATAAATCAGATCATTAGCTGTTGTAATTCAGAGTCGAGACAGACTATCATCAGAAGGCAAGAAAGAAAGAACATGAAAATATGTTGTATGTTAGAAGAAAATATTTGTAGCTGATGATGTTACCTAGTTTGGTAATGAAATGTCTGCAGAAAAACAATCTAGCTCAGAGAGCACCTGATTCCGCAATACTGTGTATTACTGTTTGGGGCATACTCACCAAAGAGGTACCTGATTTACTTTTACACGTGTTAACCATCACAAAAAGCAATTAGCATCTGCAAAAGTATATCTGTAGATTTCATGTTATATATGTAAGGAGCTTACTTGTAGCTGAAAAGTAAATCTACTAGAATCTCTACCCAAAAGTATGTAAAGCTTCAACTTTACATATGGACAAAGTATTAATAATTTGAGGATAATATGCCAGTTACTATCTGAATGAAATGTTAGCTAAAATGAAGAAAACATATTACGTTAGTGAGAAACCATAATACTCTCCAGGTTTTTCAGACAATAGCTTCTGTAGTATTTAAATTGTAAGGACTATAAAAACTAACTTGACCAAAGACCACAGGTGAATGCAGAAATCACTAGGGCTTGGATGAATTAAATTTTCTCATTAAAAAAAAATGGTACAACTACTTGAAAACCAACTTGCAGAGTTGATTTATTCTGTTAAACAGGAAAAAAGAAATATCAAGTTATACCTAACTCACTTGTAACTGAAAATTAATAACCATATTTCAATCAAGTACAGAATTGTACACTTGTCAGATTTTCAAAATATGGAATAGAGTCTTTAAGAACTCCTAGAGCAAATTCATTGTAGTTCTAGCTTGTTTTTCCACATGTCAAGGATAATTTCAATTTTCAACTATTTTACAATCCTCTTTTACATTAAAAAAACATAAAACACATATCAAATGAAGTATGAAGTTCAAAATAATGACTAAATAAAAATACCATCCTATTATCCTCACATCATTAGAGTTTTGATGACTTATATATAAACCTAGAAGATATTTATCAGATGTTTTGTTGAATATCTGAACAAAAGTTAGTAATCAAGTATGCAATTTCCAAACAAGGCTTATTGCAAAAAAACATGAACAATCAACATCAGCGGTACTTGATAGTTCTATCATTACACTCTTTGAGAGCTTCTGAATTTTCAAGAACCACACACAAAAAGGGACTATTTACATTGTATGGAGATCATATTTGCATTATTTATCTGCTCAAGATAGCGGGTGTTCATATGGTACCTGGATTTCTCTCACATGTTTAAACAATCAATATTCAAGTCAATCAAATTTCAATATTTCTATACAATCATTTAGTTACTATTTTCCAATAGACATCTTATAGTTGACTCATTTACTTACTATTTTCTAATAGGTATCTTATAATATTTTATATAAACAAGTAAATAGTGTCACACATTACACTAAGCATCAACTTCACTTTGCAAAATACAGTGGGTAGATTCACACAACATAGCCATTTTATAGCTTGTGTCACTAATTATGAACCCAAGAAAAAGCTACTTGACCAGTTAAATGCAATAGTACAGAATTGGAACCAACTTTTTTTTTAAAAGCAACTAGTTAGTTGAAATTGATCAGTGACAAAAATTACTTGGATATTAATACAATGCATGAAAGTGTTTGCTCACAAGAAAGAAGGCAAAATATTCCAAGCTAATTGAGGGAAAGAGTCGATAAATCCATTAGACACATTATCAGAGAGATAGAAATACCCTATGGCAGAATGCTCAGTGTTTCAAGTTTTGTTCTGGGACATGAAATACGTAACACCATTCTCAAAGAATTTTCAAAGTAGGACTCTTTGGTTCATTTAGAACTGTTTTTTAAAAATTTATGCATAACCCTGGCAAATAAGATAGATATATTACCCACAGCACAGAAGAATGGGTACTGATTCTGCAAATCTTTGGAATACTTGGCACCAGTATCAAGGATAGAAGCACTAATCACTTTACAGGATTTTGAGTTATCATTGCTATCAAGTATTAAAATCATACAAGGAAAGGAACAAAAAATAGAAAGGAGGAAACCAGTCCAGAAATTGTAACATGATGTCATTAACATTTTAATTATAAAGACAATAATAGTTTGCATCAATAAGGAAAAGAGTTTTGTATGGCTACTTGGATCATAATAGTGATAACAGCAACGTAAAATACCTATTAGATTTTTCTGCCTGGGTGAAGTCATGCATTTTACAGTAAGATTCCATCTGAGACAGAATGGGTTTATATTGACTAATTTGAGTTTTTTCAAAATGCAATCAGGACTATATTTAACACCTCACTCAGAATAAAGTCATTTATTAGGAAATGTGTTCAACTACTAGTCAGTATACGTGTATCTTATCTGTTTGCATTCCATAGCCACCACGCTGCCAAATCCCAACAGCAACAAAATAAGCAAACTCATTAATAATAACTGCAATGAAATATCATAAAATGATCATTTCCCCAGTCGTGCTAATGCTACTTTTTTTTAAATAACTGGGCCTTCGCTCTGGCACACATTTTGCCCTCCAGAATCCAGGTTCCGCAAAATACCAATCCTGCATTGCTTTTGCTACATGGGTCGAGTACTGTGGACACTTTGAGACCTGAAGTGTTCTTGTGTTCATTTTATCGGGACTGATGAGCTCTACTGATTTATCTTATTCTTCAGAATTTTGAAATCAGGGAGCTGGAGCACAGTTCTGTATTATCATTATGCTCACATTTCTGTACAGTTGCTCAGTTTTGTGCTTCTATAAAGTTATTAGCTGCTCAGTGGGCTGCAAAATATCTCTGTGTTACATAAGTGTATAGTATTTTAGTTTAGTTGAAAGATGGTTGATGAACATAAGGTAACTGTCTATTGATCTGTTATTCAGCTTTTCATTATAGGATTGTTCAAATTAAAACAACTAAAAAAAAGAACATCGAAGTAAAATAAAAAAACTTCAATTGAAGGACTTTGGATACTAAATGGAACTGAAGAAAAACAGATAATCTACTTTTAAAAAGTTACATATGCTTCAAACGTGAGGAACTAACAAGATTTTAAGCCAAGCCTAATTTCAACATATATCAAACAATTTATGTTCTTTAAAAGTTATTTGAAAAAAATCCAGACAGTTTGATACAAATGAACCCAAGATCAAGAATTCTGCTCTTGTTCAAACTGCAGCTTTGTTTTACCCAATTAAATATCAAGTAATTTTAATAAGTTATATTTTTATTAAGGTATTACTTTAATTGCTTTAAAAATT
Source organism: Acrochordus granulatus (assembly GCA_032468055.1). NCBI lineage: Eukaryota > Metazoa > Chordata > Lepidosauria > Squamata > Acrochordidae > Acrochordus > Acrochordus granulatus. Next base: position 5,686 of record JANHZU010010489.1, on the reverse strand, counting down.
TAAGACAGTGAAACAATAGTAGAAAACCAAAGGCTAAGCAAAATTTCCTTACTTAATACACAAGCAAGTAAACAAACAAGCTAGTTTTTAAAAACATTTGACAAGGCAACCAAGCTAATATTCTATATTTCAGTAAGTCTTATTCCCATACTTACCCATAAAAACTAAGTAATTCATTGGGGGGGGAAAGTATTTGCTATTCAATATTATGCTTCATTTTTCTCAGTATCCATCAGTTCAGAAATATTCACTGGAAGCTTGAGTCATATCAAATGAAAAAAAAATTGGATGAAAAGACTGAGGAAGCTGTTAACACTTACCAAATTCAAAACACTACCTTTATGCCAGCAGCTATATAAGTTCTCTTACTGTATTTTTGGTGTTATTCACAACTATATGCTGCATGGATAAAAATAACTGCACCTACTTATTGAAGAATATCTGCATACACCTTGATTAATTAAGAATATCTGAAGCCAAATAAATTAACTCTTGAGTCCTGAAAAGAGAGAAGATTGAGAAAACCATACATTCTAAACTACATATATGTGATAGAAGAGTGGAACCAGGGGTGATGAGGGAAACCAGCCTTAAGTTACTATGCACAAGCATCAGAGGTCCAACCCCTTGTGAGGACCATTGGTCTTATCTTGGAAGTGCAGGGGTTCAGTGGGCAGTTGGAGAAATTCTTTGAACCTTGGGACATCAATAAATATGTTAGGCATTGTTTAAGCCTGATCCTTCACACCGAACATTAATTTATCCAACTGCCCACTGAACCTCTGTACTCCCAAAATAAGACCTATGGTCTTCACAAGGGGTTGGACCTCTTGACACTTGTGCACATGTAGTGATCTGGGCTTAGAGTTTGCAATCAAACCAAAGATTGGAACCTAGGTAATAATCACACAATTGGTTAGGAGAGTTCCTCTGTTGCTTGACATTACAAGTAATCCTTGACTTATGACCCATTGCTTAGCAATGGTTCAAAGTTGCAATGGACCTTCCTGGGGAGTAGTTACAATCCAATTCCAAAGTTCTGAGACCCCCCTGAAGTGAAGTGACCACATTTGGGACATTCAACAACAAGCCCACATGTATGGCCATTTACAGTGTCCTGCAATCATGTGACACATTTTACATTTTTGCTGAAAACCAGCATTTACTTCCTGGGCCATAGCAAACAATTGGCTTGCTTAACAACTGCGGCATTCACTTAATGACCACCACAAAAAGATCACAACATTGGGTTGGTTGCATGGTTGACCTGTTTTACAACTGTCATGTCTTACAACTATAATGGGCAAGATGTATTACGGTCATATGTCAAGGGCATATGGATAAAACTTTACTGGCCTATATTCAAAGCATTCTATTATTTTAATGTTCTTAGATGGATCAAGTTAAATTATTGGGTTAGGAAAGAAAAGCAAATACACAGATTAATCCACTTTTAGCTCTACCCTCCACTTTCTTATTTGTGAAGGTATATCTATTACCTGGCCAATTAGAATATGGTAAGAGGTTACCTATTATGTTGGGAAAAAAATCACAGCTGGTAAACTGTGCATCACTTCTTTCACCATTTTCTTCGTTTATTTAGGATATAATCAACTGGGCTTAGACATCAAGAAACATAAACAGTAAAACCACCTTAGCACAAATCAATTGTACATCAATCTGTATGTTGTTTTAATCACAAAGTGATTCTAGGCAGTTACATAACAAGATTAAAACCCTAAATTAAGTAAAAATTTAAAAAAGGATAAAATCAACAGCAGAATGCATTGGAGAGGACTAAGTATACAAACATTCCCAACTAACCATTGTCAGGGAGCTGATCATACACAGGAGACAGTTAGATTCCAAGATGAGATTTTGAAATAATCTTTTGATAGTCTGTCAAAATCATTATGATCCTGGCATGAAAACTCTGGACAGAAATTGTTTTATGATATCAAAACAAGAAGTAGGAATATAAGAGAGTTATCCTCCAAGAAAACCTAACATACTGCTGAGAACAAACAAAATGCTTTATTTTTTTTTAATTATCAGAATACATCGCCTAAGAGTTAATACTGATTCATAATGCACTAATAATGCCCCTCTCAGAGCAAGCACAAGTTCAACCATAACAAAGGACTACTTAGTCAATAAATTAATAACCAGAAAGAATTCCAAATAATCTGCAATAAATTAAAAATAAAAGCATCTTTCTCAAATAAAAGTCCTGAAGGAACAGAGCTCAGTTACATCAAATATTTCAATTTTAGTTGTATTCAAAATAGTGCTGATCTGGAGTGTCAAGCATCATGTGTTAAATTCAGATTCCCAATATTAAAATAGAAACATATATACCAATCAGCTCCTGAGGAAAAAAAAGATGAATCTTTTTATGACACTACTTAAAAGAATAGTTTACTTCAATTATTCATTTGTAGATCATACAGAAGGAGGCAGGAAATAAATCCTCCAAGTGGGACACATGATAACCTAACTAACTACAATCTAATTCCACACTACCTTACTTGCATGGTATGAATATTATATCACATTTTCAGGGCAAAAATATCTCAGATTAAAACACAAGTTGCTGTAATTAATCCTAAATAATTTTACATTTCTGCAGCAGCAGGTTGCATTCATATACATATCCGTCAGAGAATTATTTCCAGCTAGTAATTCTATAAAGACTGTAAAACTTTATAGAATATTATTGTGATTACTTTGATATTACTTTCTGTAAAATAGAAAGATATCAAAGAACAGTTCAGTGATTAAGATTTAATTTAAATTAAATTTAACTTCATTTAAATTTGATTTAAATGAAACAGGATACGAATATAAAGTTCAAAACCCAAAACACATGCAAAGGACACAGGGCTGTAGTCTTGATGATGATGAGCAAATCCCTTCCAAAGTTAATTTTGGAAAAATCCCCTCCCCTTTTGAAACTAGTGTCAGAAACCATTCTTTAATCTTGGCTTGCTTGAGAAACTTCTGAGATCTATTATTCCTCTCTCACTGAGAGTCAAATAAGAGCAATTTAGCTGCCTGCATTTGCACCTACTTGTTCATGGCAAACAACAATCTACCTTACCAGGAACTGCAAATGCAAGATGGTGAAATGCAGGACTGGATCGATGTTTAACATCTGATGGATGTTAAAAAATAATGGTGAAATAAATTAGCTCTGAAGGAACTAACATTAGCAAATTTGTCATAAATATGTTTATATTATGCTACATACATAATATAAACAAATATAAATTATATTTAACCAGACATGTGCTCAGCTCAGTGTAGAATAAAAATGTGATTTTAAGCTAGAAATCCTTGGTTTAGACAGAAGACTTAGCAATCATGAGGGTCTGGATACTTTCTTCAATGTCAATAATAATACAGGATATGAAATAGCATAGGGTAAAAGGCGCAATGCCAAATCTAACATACTGGTTATATCATAAAGATACTAGCTGTAGTTTATTCAAAATTTACAATATCTTCTTCTAATTTTGCCAGTAAGTTGGAAACTCTGCAAATAGTATAGCTGGTTCATTCTTCATGTTATACTATACAGGTATTTATTTTTGGCTTTGATGCAAATCTGGACTAGTTAACTAAAGCCTCCTCATTCCATGGTTAAAAAATTATGGGTTAACATGGTACAAGTTCTGTTTACAAGAACTACATTTCAAGGAGAGGAATAAATTCTACATAAAAAGTATTTTTTTATTCTTATCTTAAGAGAGACCTATTACCTCTTCAGAAGGGAGGGCAGTAAAACACTCCTCAGATTTTGAGACATGGTAAAGACACAAGTACTTCAAAGTTCTCTAATTTCCTCTATTAGGTAAGCAACATTTAACCAACCTACCAATGCAGCCATTTAGGTACTAAACTTTTATATACAAAATTGGCCTAACTTCAGAAACCTCCACTTGCTTTTCAATTTAATTTCTGGAAGAGTAATCTAATCTTCTCTCTGGTACTTTTCCTGAGGCCCACTTGAAAATTAAGAGTGGCTTTTTCACCAGCAGTCAAGATCAGCTTGAAGCAGTCTTTAATTTTACCTGTAACAATATTCTAGTTTAAATATAACTCTAGGCCTTCTATCAGCCTTTCAAAGCTCAGAGTGTAATAAACAACTCCCAAGCCATTTTTGAAGCAGCTTTGGGTGTTCAAATGCAAGATTTCTTTTAGAATACCTTAGGAAAAAAATATCCAAATGCATGTTATAAAATTATCTGGTTAAGATATACATGCTTATAAACAGTATAACGCATGTTTCATTCACAGAATGTTCTTGATTGAACAGTAGCTGTTCAAATTTCTGTTTACTTTTCTAACCAATCTTTCCCTTCTGGAAGGAAGCCTTTCATGTTCATCTTGGCTTAATAACCCATCTTTTTTTCTTGGTGTCTGCAAAGATTCACTTCAATAAACTCAAAGAACCCCCAAACACTATTCTGATCAAATGCTTTGTCTTATATACACTCTTCTTCCTGAGGCTGTTCTTCTCTGACATTTTCCTTATCAGTAGAAGGTAGTCATAACAAATAATGTCTCTCCTGAAAAATCTGATGTAGATTCATCATTACAGGTAATAGCTAAAGGATTCGGCAAAAAGAGCAGCAAAAATCCCCCTTTGTTAAATTTTGCACTGTGCTGGGGGAAGGGGCGGGGAGGGATTAATGTTTGAGTTTTCTTCTACTTGAAGATCTAGTATCAGGAGATCCTACAATGAACATCCCAAAATGTAGAAGCAAAAATGTAAATAGGCAGGGCTGTGAAAGTCAGTAAGGTCAGATAAGACATATGTAAGGACACACAACTTCTACTGAAAATATAAAAAAAGAAAATGCTCTGCAGGGAAAGATGTTCGGTTGATATAAAATATCATTGATATAAATAATATATAATGATATAAAATATAAAATATCATTGCTTCTCCGTGGAAAAAGTCACTGCTCTCTCTCCACAATACACTATGCACTATTATTGAAGGTAAGACTTACAAGGATCTCTCAAGATGTAGCTCCTCTTCAGGAGGGCAGTTTATTATATTCCATTACAATTCTGAGGTGACAGTTGAATCTTACAAGGGAGATGGTATAATAAGGTTATCTGAAATTTTAAGCTTGCTTTTCAGGATTTGTATCTGTAGCCTTAAAAACAAACTCATATCCTGTGGTAAGATTTCCAAAATCAACGCCCCAGACAACTTTTCAACTTGCTATAGCTAGATGTGTGCTTAATTTCATGTGAAGCATTCCATATTTATAAATAGTTTGCAAACTTCAAACATTATTTTTTTCAAAACCTCTTAATTTTATTTTCTTTTTCTTTCGAAACAACACTTATAATTTTGTTCTCTTCTACTTTTACTGCTGTATGTATGACATCAGTATGTGAATTCTTTGGAGACCTCATTTTCCTAAATGCTAATGAACCAGATAGAAAACAAAGGAACCTTTCTTAAACAGATTAACAGAAGGCAGAAAAGTATATTAGGCAATCCAGATCTCACCAGCAGAGCTTGTGAAAAAGTAAATTTAGGAAGCAAAATAATGAACAACTAAACAGCTGGCTAATGTTATTGCTTGTAAATGAAAAATATGGCCTATGAAGTGGCAATCTATGTTGGAATAAATATTTAAACAGAAATTTCCAAATTGAAAATGAG
>JANHZU010010488.1:0-13027 GCA_032468055.1 Acrochordus granulatus | reverse complement strand
CCGAGCCAGTATGGATTTCTGTAATTTACTTCTCATATTTTTATAGGTGGGAGACACTCTTCGTCTGGCTCCTCTGAAGAGACCTGTCCAGTATGGTTGAACCTCTGGCAGAACTCTCATCTTCTTCAGAGCACAGAAGCCCCGCAACCACAGCAAGGTGGTGCCTCACTGGGGGGATGTACTATATATATCATGGCAAATCAAAATAGTCTGGCTTAATTTTATTGGGGCTTATTCTTTATTTTTTTAATGTGTTTTTATTCTGTGTACTATGTTTTTATTTTTGTTTACTGCCCAGAGCTCACTGGTAGATGGGTGGCTGTATAAATAAATCTGTTAATGTGAAACAAATATAAGAAACAGGCCATGTCTTTTGGAGGATTTTAAAGGAAAAAAATAGAACAAAATAAATATCACATCACCAAACCACTACAGAAGAAATACACAGGCTGCCTATTTTACATAATTTTGGTATAATGATGGTTGGATGCTGGTAGCAACTATACACGCTTCCATAAGTATGTCTTGAATATTATTATTATTAAATTTATATGCCACCAAAATCCAAAGACTATGCCTTGCTTATTTTTTAAGGACTTGCCGCATAATGCAGTCCATAGCTGAAGCAACCTAACTTGGTTATTGATCTGACCCAATGGAGAAGTGTTGCATTTCTCTTCTCCTGACATGCGTATTTCTGGTACTTTGGGGCAACTCTAGTGATGGGTGCTAAGATCTGCCCACCTCTCATTTACCATTTTTACCTGGTGCTGATATGTCCCCTGCTCTCTGGTCACTGCTGATTTCTTTTTATGGCCATTTTGGCTTGGGCAGATATCAGGCCCCAGGCAGTTGCCAAGGATAGCTTGTAAAGTGCTGGCCAATGCACAGTGGAAGAGAGTCTCCCCTGATGCTTTATAAGCAAAATGGTTGCCAACCCAGCCTTCCCATATAGCACAATAGGGATAGTGCCATTTGCTGCTGAAGCAGAACAGGACTTTACACGGAAAACAGCCAATTATGCTTGCATAACAATCTGGATGAATGCTAGATGACACTAATGGTTGCTAGTGGAGAAATTATTTCTATTGCTTTTCAGTGGAGGTTATTGAACTCTCCATCACTCTCTACTAGATGAGAAAATTCCTTTTAATCATTACCTAGAAAATAAGCTGTCCAGTATTTTTTTTAAATATTGTAGCATTTGCTTTTTTTCTCAACTGCAAAGTATTAATCTAAGTGTGCTTGTTTGATTCTTGTTTTAGGCTGGAGGAATCTACTCAGATTCCACTGTTAGGCAAACAGGTTATTTCTTCAAGAATTTTATGTTTGTGCACAAGATGGCAGGAAGCTGCAGTGTCTGCAAACAAACGTATTTAGAGTAAGCACAAAAAAATAACTACTGATCAGTGGCAGGTTATGAAAAAAGCAAAAACCTTGTCTAACTAATCACAGCAGAAATCCTGCTAGCAGAAGGCTGAGGTTTTGTCTAAAAGCAACATCTACTTGTTGCAAAATGCACGACAGTTTACATATTGCCTCTCCTCTGTATACTGTACTCCTGTCTCCCATTTATTTCCTCATCGCATCAACCAATGGGAGATAGGTTCAAGAGAGCGATTGACTGAATCACAATGAGCTTCTGTAGGTGACAATAGACTAGGATCGCTGATTCTAGTCCAACATTTTAACTACCACACTACAGAGGCCCAAAGTTTTTAAAGCTTTGCCAGAATATATGCAGAAACCTGTGGAAAAGAAAAAGTTAATCAATAACACAATTATAAAATTTAGGTCTGCATTCTCCAAAGAATATCTTTATCCTATTAACAGTATTATGTTACTATACAGCCTTCCATTCTGCTATTTTGTCTAAATCTCTCTATTCTGGCTGACCAGCAGAACTTCTGGTTATCAGAAAGACTACCCCATAGCAAAGAATCGGTTTGCTTTATGACCACCGTGTTTGTTCAATGGCACCCATAAAAAAGGCTGTAAAATCAGATCAATCATGTGATGACCCATTTTAAGATGATCTCAACTTGCAACCATAAGGGACAGGCTCCATTACAGTAATAAGTCGAGGACTATCTGTAAAATAGCCGAGGCACGCAAACTTCAACTACCAATGGATTCCCTCTAGGTCCTAGGAGCTAATAAATAGAAGCAAGCTAAAGACAATGTGTATTGCAATGTACGGGCAGGACCAATAAACCAGGACACGTATTGTTTTATAAACTGCAAACATCAGAGGAGGAAATGAACCAGGCAGCAATAAAGGTGAAAATTAAAACTGATTTGTGATCATTAGCACAGCCCTCACCTATGGAGTACAGTATAAAAGAAAAGACACAGGGCTGAAAGGATGAGATTCTTCAATCTTTCTCTTCCCTACTCCCTTTACAGTACTTTTGTTTCTTCCCTTTCAGTCGGGCTCCTACGTACATTCGCGCTTGCTGAAGATGACCAAAATTAAGTGCAGTAGTCAGAAAATGGCCTGGGCTCCTGGCTTACTGGCAGGACCTCCGATATCTCTGTGGGGCCACGACCTGAAATAATCCTTAAGCGCTTTGTAAGAATGCCACTGGATCCAGAACGGCCCGTAGTCAGGAGCAGTGGACTTCAGCACAACTCCCACCGGCTCCATCAGCGCTCTTTGGGAATATGGAGTCTAACACACCCTCCGAGACAGAGGAGCTGGGAGCTTTAGCGAACAGTTAATTCCTTTTTTTTTTTTCAGGGTATGCAAGCAACCCCAAGTACTGTACTGGAAGGAGGAGGTTGTCCGCTGTGACTAGGGAGAGAGGCCACCCTCGACCTGAGCAGAGGAAGCGCACCAGCGAAATACAAAGTCGGGAGAAGCAAACGGGCTTTTAGTTTCCTCAAGATTCCAAATGCGACCCTACAACGGGCAACGGGAGCCGGAGTGATCTTGGGTGTAAGGGAAGAAATAGAAACCGTGTCGGAAAACAGAAGGGAAAACTCCCTCGTTTCAAAGATGCGACCTACCTTCGAAGAAGCGACGCGGCAGTCCGCCTCCCGGCCCCGAAGCAAAAGCGAAAGGACGCACGAGGGAAAGACCCCGTTATCTCCGCCCCTCGCTAGCGAACGCCCGAGCAACTCCAATCAAGCGCCGCCCTAGTCCGAGAGTGGCACCCGTCGGGACCAACCACGGCAGCGGGGGAAACATCGTGGTCATCCCCGCCGGGTCCGCTTCCCCCTCAGGGACGCCGCGGCCTCCCTGAGGCGCCCTATTCTCCCGCCGCCCTCCCCCCATGAGGGCGTGCAGCGGATGCTGCCATTCCCACATCCGTCGATCCTCGACCGTGTTCCCGGGTCGTCTAGACTGCAGCTCCCCAAACCATTTACAGGCTTTGCTGTCACGATACGATGGCCGAAGACCACCGCGTTATTTCGGCCTTCCTCAACCGGCCTGCCTTGGGACCCACTTCGGTTCAGGGAGGGGCTTTGAGGCGGGAAGGGAAGATGAATCCCTCTCTCCGCACCCACCATTTGTAAGAGTTGGGTTTTTCAGAAATTGGTAACCAAGCAATAATCGGATGATAATCCGCCGAAAATGCAGTTTGGCCCGTACAGCCGTTGTTGGGTGCCCTGTAGATACGCAGACGCTCAGTGTGCCTAACGCAATCGCTGATAACAGTATTTGAAATGATGACGGGGATGGCTAACAAACCTATTTTATCTAAATAGAAACCTACTGATAGAACAAACGCCGGCATGGTAAATCTGGCCAAAGGTCAGCTGCAGTATAAGAGCATGTGGATAACTCCAAGAACTGGATGAAGTCTTATCTTTCAGCAGGCACAATGCCCGGGTGAGTTCACCTTTTAAAATCAAGGCATAGTTCTTTAAGCACCAAAATCTCATTTTCTCATTATTTCTGTCCTCATTAAAGATTTGTATAAATCAATGGGAGGGAAGTACATTTATTTTTTTATACCATTTCTGTGGCCACCCATTTCAATCAATGACTCTGGGCGGTTTAGAATACCACATTCTCTTTCTTCCTCCCTCCTGCTTCTCCAGTCCTTAGTTTTTCTATGATGGGCCATGTTGTTATTGTTATTCAGTAGCCTCCACCATCTCTGAGTCAGCATGACAATTGCTGTCTCACAGCCAATCTCTATCCTGTCATGATTGCAACTCTTTCTCAACGCAACAAAGTTTAAAAAACAGGCATCTGGACTGGATTTTTCTCAAAAAAAAAAAAGTCTTCGACTTGAGAAAAATCCAGTCCAGATGCCTGTTTTTTAAACTTTGTTGCGATGCAATTACCTTGGACGAATGAGAGTCTTCACAGAAACTCTTTCTCAAGTTAGTGCAGTTTTCTGGTCTCTGAACAGATTTACTGACTCTGAGGTTGCAACTGGACTGTGGGAGAATAGGGGAAGAAATACTAGGGCTGTGCAGCATTTTGGATTTGAAAGTACACAGGAATGATCATGTTGTGTCTGTCAGCAATTTGTTAAAGAAAGCAACGGCCTCTGTTCCAGAATGGCATGCTACCAGATGATGTCATGCCAATGCTTTGAAGCATCTCTGCCTTCTTTTTAAAATATAAATATTATTAAAAAGTTTGAAAGACAACATAAAAGCTAAGAGAAATGAATATAGAACAAGAATGAGGAGAGAGAAAAAGGTGCAGAAGGAAAGGATTTTCCTTCCAATTTTCTTTGCAGCAAATACAAGTAGGATTACAAAGTTATCTGTTACTCCGTGATTACAAAAAATAATTGTCTTCTATTATCCATTTTTTAAATCATCAAAACTATAAATCAGTGCATCTGTGTACTTTTATCTGTTTATGCAAAAAACAGGGTTTTTTTAAATAAAGGGTTTCCAATTAGCCATAAGTAGAGACGTGATCTTTTCTCTAATCAAAGAAGTTAATTTAGCTATCTCTGCAAGTTCCATGATCTGTATCAATTACTCCTCCATTTTGGGTAATCTAACCTTTTGACTTTTGGGCATAAAATAATCTTGCTGACATCTTTTCCTACTTGAATACAAAAGCCTTGCACTTTCATGGAAAATGCTATTTTAAAAATGGCATAATTAAAGCTGGTTTGAACCTCACTCATACACTGGAGATGAGGTGGATGTGACTGAAGAAAGTTGCCATGTAACGTCTGTGTCTTGGACCAAGTAGAGAATGGTTTAGACATTCCAAAGTCTTTGGAATTCTTAATGCTACTAAAGGTCTGCACCATTGTATCAGAATTTCTGGGAGAGCTAGATGAAAATTGATCTCCTGTAATCAAATTATCCTGATAATTTGTACAGATGTATGATAGAATTGGGCTTCGTACAAGTCACCAACTTAAGAATCATATATCAGTGATTTGTTCAGTTTTAGTTTGACCCGGTAAGCAAATTCAACCGGATCTAGCTCATACAATAACTTAAGCCATAATCAAAGAAATCATATATAAGCTAATGGATTGTGCAAATTGAGCCTGTTGTTTCATTCAGAAAGCTTTGATTAATCAAAACATAGTTTATTGCATATATATCAGAATACTGTGCAAAGTTGGGATGGACAACCTGATATTTCAAATCTGATTTGCCTGTGAACTTTGATTTTTGTTTTTCAGACTCCTTAGTGCAGTTGTTAAAACTTGGCAGTGCATGGTAATATGTTGGCATGTTGAGGTAACATGTACAAGTCCTAAGTTTGTTACACCCTAACATACCTATAATATGGTTTGAAAAAAAAAATGTTCAAATCCTTCCCAAAACTGGGGAAGAGAATCTGGATTCCCAGATTTGCCTTGCTTACTACTGTCTTGTTTTTAAAACCATTGACTTCAAGATGGTGTTGATTCTTAGTAGCCTCATAGAACTTTTCCAGGATGATCTGTTCCCAGTCTAGACTTTAAGATCTTACAATGGCATGCCCTTCCATATTAAAGATCCCCAAATGCATCCACCTTGTTGCTGGTCATCCTCTTCTCTGATTTTCTTTTTGAAACCATATTATAGCTATATAATATATAATTCTCTAAGAGAAATATATATTGGGGTATGTCCTGGCTTTTCTCTTGGTTTCTGGAGATCCTCTTTCCCAGTCACTAAAATAAGATTCAATTACTAGTTCAGTCAACCTTTGTAACTAGAATGGAAGATGATGCCATTTTGTCTTTAAGGTGACAATAGTTTTGGGCTAGGCATGGTGTATCACAGCTCCATAAACTTGTACAGTCTTTGCAGAGTTTTGAAAGGCTCTTAGAGTTTTCCCATCCCAAGTAGAGAAACATAATGTGATTTGTGACCTTGGAATTTCAAGCTTGGAGAGCAGTTTGGTCTAGGGGTTAAAACATCAGGTTAGAAACCTGAGAGGAATCTTTCAAGGAATCTCACTATCACCACTGTTGTTTGTCATCACACTGATTTCTCTGTCAGTCATACTGAACAAGTCAGGCCATGGCTGTCAAACATCAAAAATATCTGCCAAGCTGTTGCATCTCTTTTACATGGATAATCTAAAGTTGGATGGAAAAACACCATCTGAATTTGAATCGCTGCTCAACACTGTCTGTATATACAGCCAGGACATTGCAGTGGAGTTTGGACTGGACAAATATGCCACCCTTACCATCAAAAAGGAAAAATGGGAAAACTGAAGAAATCAAGATGCCCTATGGAAATAACATCAAGAGTCTGAATGAAGACAATCACTACAAATACCTGGGCATCTTTCAAGTTGACAACATGTATATGTTCCTAAATGTTACTCTTGAGTGACATTTTGGAAAAAGATGTGCGAAATCTCTTTCAAAAACAAAAAATCAGGAAAACCCAGGCCCAGATGGCGTAACCCTTTCCTGCTTGAAAACCTGTGCTACACAAGTAGCCCCTATCTTCACACAAATTTTCAGTAGATCGCTGGAACTGGGCAATGTCCCTTCTTGCTTTAAACATTCTACCATCCCAATTCCTAAGAAAGCTTCCATCAGTGGGCTGAATGACTACTGACCTGTCACTTTAACATCTGTAGTCATGAAGATTTTTGAGAGGCTAGTGCTGATCCACCTGAAAGTCATCACAGATCCACTGTTGGACTCTCTGCAGTTTGCCTATGGGGCAAATAAGCCAACAGATGATGTTGTCAATACTACAACACATTATATCCTGCAACATCTTGATTCCCCAAGGACCTATGCATGGGTCCTTTTTGTGGACTTCAGCTCAGCATGTAACAACATCATTCCAGCCATTCTGCATTCTAAACTGTCCCAGCTCATTGTGCCTGCCCATACCTGTATGTGGATAACCAGGTTCCTGACAGGAAACAGCAGATGAGGCTATGGAAAATTACATCCAGTATTCAGACAATTAATACTTGTGCTTTTCAGGGCTGTGTGCTCCCTCTGCTGCATTTTTTCCTCTACATCTATGACTGCACCTCTGGGAACTGCTCTGTCAAAGTTCTAAAATTTGCAGACAGCACAATGGTCATTGGACTCATTCAAGACGGTAATGGGTCTGCATACAGATGGAAGGTTGAACAGCTGGCCTTATGGTGCAGTCAAAACAACTTAAAGACGAATACATTCAAAATTGTGCAGATGACAGTGGATTTTAGGAACAATCTTCCTACTTCACGCCCTCTTATCATACTCAGCAACATGGTACCAGCTGTACAGTCCTTCAAATTTCTGGGCTCTATAATCTCCCAAGACTTGAAATGGATGGCTAACATTAGCACCATTATTAAGAAGGTACATTAGAGGATATACTTTTTGTGTCAGCTCAAGACATTCATCCTGCCTCAGGAGCTGCTGATATAGTTCTACAGAGGAATCTGTCCTTTGTACATCTATTACTGTCTGGTTCAGTGCAGGACAGGTACAGACACCAGTGAACAGTCAGGACTGCAGAAAGAATAATTGCAGCTAGCCTGCCCTCCAAGGAGGACCTGAATGTTGCATGGGTCAAGAGAAGGGTGGAGAAGATATCTGCAGACCCCTCTCACTCTGGACATAAATTGTTTGAACCTCTTCCCTTTGGATGGTGCTATAGGGATTGCATATCAAAATAACCAGACACAGTGACAGTTTTTCCCCCTGTGCCATTATTCAGCTGAATACTTAACTCATGCTCTGTGACAAGATACAATGATTACTAACAGTTCAAGGAATTCTAAATTAATCCAGAAGTTCTGTCAAATGTATATACATATTTATCAATAGATTGTGGTTCCAGTTTTACACTTTCCTATATTTCCTTTTACTGGCTGCACATTTTGGATGTACATCGAATACATTATTTCATTTGTTTATGTTGTTTTGTTTACTGTTGTCTTGCAATTACACTGAAAGCTGATGTACTGGAGTCAAATTCCTTGCAAGTCCAATCATGCTTGGCCAATAAAGTATTATATCTGAATCTAAGAATAAATTTGAGTTCTAGTGCTCTTGCAATGTCTGTTTCCTGCTCTGGCCCACCTTAAAGGGCTAACAGCCATGGGAAACTCCCTGAATAACTTCAGACCAATCATGTTATTTCAGCCCAGCCTACCTCACAGGGTTGCTGTTGTGTAAGCTATGCAGCTAGTGGATCATTTGGTCTGATTTGATATGGCTCCCAAAGCTCCAATTACTGTTGCAATTGCTGACTTTTTCTTCCAAAGTCTTTCAACTTCAATTCACAAATCTTGTTATTTTTTCACTTTTTCACATGTTTTTCATCTGTTTGACTCTTTCCTAGTATTGCTGTGGATGGTATCTGTTTGACTCTTTCCTGGTATTGTATGGATCAAAAGTATGATCCATACTTTTTTCAATAATAGTATCTTTTGTGTTGGTTTTCAAGTATTCATCATTTTAAAATCCCATATCATCTCAATCTCATTTTCTAAGACTTTTTTTAGTACATGATCTCAGTATTTTTTGTTCATAGTAAAGCTATGAACATAGATTAAAATGTGTGTAACTTGCAATTCTATCAAGATATTATAATTCAGTAAGGCATGATTAAGCCGATAAACTAAACCATAATATGCATACCTGAAGCTTAGTATTTTATAGGACTTTGGCTTGGTTGTGTGAACCCAGTATTTGTTGTGTGAATCCAGTATTTGTTGTCTATAAACAACAGTTTGTTTATAATATGAACTCAGATAATTGTTTAGCTTAATATATGAGTTGGCAGTTAAAGTGCCATATTACCATGCCTCATTATGACTTGAACTTAAAAAAAAACAGGTAAGTTTTTCTAGGAGTAGATTGTTCATGTTTGACTTTGGAAGTTCCAGAGACACTGAGACTACCTCACCCAGAATTTTTAGCCATTGCTTAGATATCTTGATTCCATCCTATTTAATGCATTAAAAGTTTTGTTTCCAGCATCTTGCATAGTGCCTGAAAACCATACAACACTAATTCTTGAAGTAGAAAGAGTAAAAGATACAGCTTTTTATCTTACCTTCAATAGCAGGCTGCTATAAGATAATTGTTGATATTACTCCAAATCACCTAAGCATTTCACTCCACCCAGAGGTGGAGATAGAATAGTAAGATAGCTTGATTTCCAGCCTGTGAATAGGCTGTTCAACTTGCCCCACTGCTCAGCTTGCCCCACTAAGAAGCTGGGGGTAGAGTGAGAGAAGGACAATACCCAGCAGCTTAAATCTCTTTGGCAGTCTGCTTGGTATTGAGCAACAGCTGAGAGATTGCTCCTTTGGTTCTCTGCAAATCCTGGGTGCTTGACTTGAGCATCACAGCCCAGTGTGCTGTTCCTCTATAACTGTTCTGACTAGGGCTGGATACTGAAGGCTGCTAGCCCTGGACAATGCTGGCTTTCTGTTGCTCCCAGATTGTGCTTCTGTTTCTGTTGCTGAAAGGTGGGTAGCCAGCATAAAAAGTGCTTGCTCACTCTCTCTCCTCTGTGTGTGTGTAGATATTTTCTATAGTTGTAGAGTTAGTACTTGATCATCTAGGTTAGTGTTGGGGCATACAGAAACAGTCATTGTTCCATCTGAGACACCTATTTCTGTCTTGTAAAGATTCAAAACCATTAAGTCCTTTGAGCAGGTGATAAAAAAGATGAAAGTATTTGGGAGAGAGCTGAGAAACTGAACTATAGCAAGGGGATATAAGAGCAAGGGATGGTGGTGGTTTCAAAACCTAAGACAACAGAACACAATGCTGATGAAGGTGGGAAGTAGATGTGGATTCTTGCAGTGCATTAGAACAGGGAGATCAATAGCATGGAGGCTGAAATTACATTCTTTGCTCTATGTACTAATGTTATCTTCTGCCAGGACTTCTGTGCCGTTTATAGTAGTCTAAATGGCAAAACTTCTAGCAATTATTGCTTTCCTCCTGATTAAAAAAATGATAATGCAGAGGAAAAAATAATTGCTTTAGTCCCCTTCTCAGAATGCAGATACTAATCCAACTTTGCAAGGAACATGCATATATGTAGATTCCTGCACTTGGAATGCAGATGGGTTTGATTTCTTCTCTTTGTGGCCATAACAATTGGTCACTTTGATGTATTATGCAATTGACAAACTACTGGACTTGAAATAGTTTGTGTATTTGTGGGTTCATAGGAGGCTTGGGTTACTGCTCTGTTCCTGTTTCTGTAACAGTATGCCAGAGAAATCAGATTTGCCCCTTATCAGTGTTTCGAGAAAGATCCATTGCAGTTACTAACCAATAATTTATGTGGTGGGATATCTTAACTGGCTTGGCTTTACTCGCCATACTTCAGGCCTAGACTTATTTACATTTCCCTAGGAATCATGTTTGGGAAAGATCTCTGCAGGCTTTTGATAGAACATATTTGGTGAGTCAGAACAATGCAAACCCATGCCATCTGATCTCCTTTCATGCACTGAGTCCTCATAGAAGATGCTTCATCTGTTTACTGAATTAGCATCTTTTCAGATAACAAGCTAACCAAATCTGGGTTCTCACAACTCCAAACACCAGAACTAATTAAGCTTATCATGTATAACTGTAACTACTAAGTCTTTAACTGACCCAATTAAACATGTTACATATGACCATGTTGAACCTATTAGACATGATGGTATATCTCCTAAAGAATTATTATTTATTTTGTAGTTAAAGTGGTCTTTATAATTCTTCCCTGCCCCCCCAAGGATGGTAACCTTGCTATTGATGATTGTGTGTTCTGGAAGGTCAAAATATTTATTCACAGTTTTTGGCAATCTAACTCCTGTTCTATATCTTCTAATAGTAATAATCTCTCATTCCATCACTCTGACTTCATAATTTATTGTGCTTTCAGGTGTGGAAAATACTGGTGCTCAAGAAGGTAAGAACACACTTGGATAAAGGACAGTTAGCCATACCTAATAATGGGAAGGAAAGGCCTAGAGTAGGGATAGTGAATAACTTTCAGACTTATATATAAGCCTATACATATACTATTTGAATAAATTGGTATTTTTCTATTTATGCTTTTAAAGATTTTTTCTAGTGATAAATATTAGGTTATGGCCAGGAGATTTAGAAAGAGTGCAACAGTTGATAAATATTCTTTACTTTATCAGGAAATCCATACATATTTGAGTCTCCTTTTTCCAATCATCCATGATGGTCCACTTGGTGTAAAACCTGATTCATTATCAAGATGAGCATATGCTTCACTATAGCACAGAGATAGTCATGAAAAGGAAGTGTTTGTATATATACAGAGAGAGAAGTTAAAAATACACACACTTGCAAATGCAGTGTAGGATCAGGAATGAAGACTTCAGCGTGGGCACATCCTTTGTACATAGATGAGAAAAGACATACAGTATCTGCTATATAAAGAATGAACATCTGGAGGCCTCTTGGGCATATTAATTAACGTATATGAGAGCTAGATAGGTAACACAATCATACATATACTATCTATGGTCTAAATGCTAGTCTTCATTTAATTCCGCTATTTACATTTTTGTAATACTGTTATGTATGGCATATAAGCTAAGTATATTGCTGAACTCCAATAGAAATTTCAATAGAAATTCCAGCTTCCCTTATAATTGGTTCTGATGATTAGGGACATTGGGAGGTATAGTTCAGCAAAATCTGGTAGCTGCCTTGATATTGTTACTCATTGTTACCATTTACCCATATTCTTTCTACAGCTTTCTTTCTATTTAATCTTAAATATAATTTGTTTCAATATAATTATTTCTAGTTATGACTCATTCTATTCTCTAAACTTATGGAAGTTGTCAACAACCTCTAAAGTAGACAATATATAGCACTTGGCTAAGCAAACACAAAATGTTTTTAAACAGCAGTAGGTAATGTTAACATATATTTCCCCTCATTCCCAAATAATGGAATGGCAAGTGGTTAAAAGAGTTTTAGGAGGAGACACTACTGTGCTTATTTATCTCTGTTTTTAAAAAATGTTTGGAGGCCTCAGGTATTCTATCATTATGAAACTACCTGGACAACTATTTTTCTTATGTACCTATAAGAAAAGGGTTTCCTGCTGATTATAAATAAATGATGAAATATTCAGGTATGTATTTAATACATTTCTATTACTATACATGCCCATTATTCCATGACTCTGCTCATATGCTTTTTAGTAAACATTTCTCCTATCTACATAACTGTGATATCTTTTTCCACACACTAACAGTATCCTTAGCTCTTGCTACACCCCCACCCATGATCTAACTATCACAATTACCCTTTCGTTCATTTTGTTGATTTATCCTAATCATTCTATTCTTCTACCATCTGGTCACAAATTTCCTACCGTATGTCTTCATGTCCAGCTAAGTGGAATAGGACCAGGTTAGTATTTGGATGAAAAACTGTCAGGAACTGGGAATTTGGAAAAAACAAACAAGAAGACAGTTGCAATCCATTTGCATATTTTTACTAAGAAAATTATCTGGATGTGCCTGTGAAATCATCAGGAGTAAAGGTCAATTAGAAATAAACTTTACCAATATTATCCATTAGAGTTGAACAAAACTGAAAATACTTGCATCTAAATCTTAGATCTGCTACTGATTGCA
>JANHZU010010479.1:253044-271076 GCA_032468055.1 Acrochordus granulatus | reverse complement strand
TTCCTTCAGTAAGGAATAGAGGGCACTGAATCCTTTCTACTGGGATTGTTTACAGGGAAGAGAGGCAGTGTTGGATTTTTCTGGACAACATGTTCTATCACAGTACATTGGGAAATCTTTCCAAAATTTTTAGGACATTTCTCACAACCAAACTGGAGATTGAGAAATCACTACATAAGGCAGTACTGTCCACAATGGGGGTGTCAATAATATATGGGATATCAAGTTTCATTTCTTCCTATGAAAGCCGTGGTAAGACATCTTAGGTTGCCCCTGGTAGAACAGCACTACCTGTATCTGAGAAAAGACCCAGCAAGCAAGTCAGCCTCTTCTCATCAAGGTATTCCCCAAGTGGTTGGGAACTGTGAAAAAGCACACCCATGCCCTCCTTTTGCATACATTTTGGAGGGAAAAAACAGGAGGCAATTTTTCTCTCAGTCACAAAAATATAATTGGGGAGGAGGGAGTCGTTGAATTTTTTTTCCTTGAGCTGAGGAGGATTTGACACCCCCGCCTGCTGTAGGGTGTTGTAGAAATAAAGTAGTTCAAGGCCAGCACTGAATCCCAACATAAAAATTCAAAGCTTTTTGTCTGTGCTGTTTCTGTATGGGTGGGGCAACAGAAATTCATGGAAGAAAAAAAAGAGACAGCTCAGACTCGGTTGCCAATCCATCCAGCCAAGGCTGGTTTGAACCGGCTGAGACCGGTTTCTGAGCTGGAATGAGACATCAACTGTTGTTTAGGCTGAGGTTCTGCCGCACCAGGGCTGATTGTAATCTCTGGACTGGATTACTCACAGAACATCAAGAGCCGCAGTCCCCTGTTAAATATGCGGCTGGAGCCAGAGCAAATGCCATTAGCTGCAGAGCTAAATGGAAGATGTGGATTGGTTTGTGACGTGGAACTGGAGATCTTGCCTGCAGTAAAAGAAGCTGCAAGGGCTCCCACTTGAAATCCAGTCTGGGTTTTTTCTCTCTCCAGCTTTCCTGCTAGAACTGGCTTAGGGAAAAAAGGGGCCTCTCAAATACCGTTTTTCAGCGAGAGCAGCTGCTGTAGAACCAGAATGTGGGGGAGGGGTGCCCGCTTGCCTGTGAATGCAGATTCAGTGTGAGGTAGCCGTGGGGGAGGGGAAGAGCCTCCTTTGTCTCAGACGCATTCACAATGGGAACTGCTGGGCTAACAGAAAATCAAAAAGCATACCACAGGGAAAAACCAGTCACGGTTGCAAAACATGATACTCATATAAGCATGTGTGAATGGCACACCGACTGCACAGTTTCTCCCATCGTTTAAAAGTAAGATTAAACCTAACTAGGTGAGATATTCCAATATGACGAAACCAGAATGTCCATGTGCAGCACGAAGGTCGTCTTATCTCAGGCACCAGAAAGGTGTCTACAAAACAAGAAATGAATCTCGTATAGAGAGACAATATAGACATTACTGTCAATATAAAAGCAGCACTCTGGGCTGGGTGTTAGCACATAATGTCTGCCTGAAGTTTCTGCCTAATTTATAAACAATAATTGTTTAACTTTCTGAATTGTTAATGCTTGCAAGAGTAACAACTGTCCAAAACAATGGAAAACCAATTCACCACCTACAAACGACCTCAGACCAAACTTAATTTTAAACAAAAAAAAAACACAAGTGATAGGTTCACATCATATTTTTTTAAAAAGTTTGTAAGATAAGGTCAAGTTCCCTCTCAGAGCTGGTAGACACACTCCAATTTCAGAGAAATAAGTGTAACATTGAATTTCACTGAAAATATCCAGTCTGGTACTTTTTTGAGGTCTGAAAATCACAGTTGTTGTGATTTTTGTGAAGATTTTCACAAAAAAATATTGGTGGTGGTGGAGTCTGTATCTATGTATCTATACAGTATCTATGCATACACACACACAGTTTCCCCAATCCATTTCCTTGATCTTGTTCTAGGCAGCTAGCTGGTTTAATTTAGATCAGGACTACATAATTTATTTCTAATACATCAGAAAGAAAATTAATAACCAGAAAATAGACAGAAAAATAAATATCTCTGACTTTGGTACTCCTTGGCCTGGTTCCAGCCAATAGAATTGGCTTCTGATTGTGACCCTTAGGCTTGCCCTATAAAAATCCGCAGTTTCACGTTAATTTCACATTATGAAGGAATAAATTCTCAAATTATTTCAAATACTGATTTGAACATATTAATTCAATAAACATGTTCCTGTCTCATATTTGATAGTAAGATGAATGCAGGACTAGGCGAGAATGAATGAGTGCGAGGAGTGGTTTAATTCTTCCAGTTCTCCTTCCTGGACCTCCCATCTTAGGTCTCCTTATCTTTCCCCGTTGCTGAGTTGAAGGGCTTTCTACTTATCCTTAATTATTCCAGGATGAAATTTGCTCTCCTTTCTCCAAGTTGTACCTCTTATCTATTTCAAGCCCAGATTTTCTGCATCTAGAAGCTTCCTTTGGATGGTTTTAAAATAAGAGGAAAAAATATTATTTTAACTGAGTAGGAGCGACTAGGTAAATCTGTCTCACTTGTGGGCTGGGGATGAGATGAAAAAAAAACCCTGCAAGGGCATGCTTGCACTGTGGTAAACAGGGCTGTGCAATGATTTGGATTCCAAAGGAAATTACCTAGCATCTCTTTCAAGCAGTTGCATCATTTCCTGCTCTCTGTAACTGCAAAGCAAACCCAGGGAAAGATTCATTTGGCTTAAAGAACTGCTCCAGTGATACATATCCAGCCATGTGTATTCCATAGCCCCTTTCTCCCTCTGAATCCAAGCCGTGGTGGTATCTATCCTGTGGTGATAGGCACAAAGGGTTAAAGGTCTTTTTCATCCAATGTTATTGGTAAATAAATTTATTTAATAACTAGAGGTTTCTGTATTCAGCAAGAGGGAATAGCAAAGCTAGACTTATTGGATAAGAAATGATATAATTTGTTTTGAGATAAATACATTTTAAAACCTTGCTGGTATCACCATAAAATAATAATCTTACATTTCTTACATTGCTGTTATCTTCTCTCTTATCCTGATAGTGTAGCAGTTTAGGCAATGGATTATTGTATTCTGTCTGTCATTTATTCAGAGGGCCAGTTGATTAAAAAAAACATTTTTATTTACCAATAATATTGGATGAAAAATTTATGTAAGTTGTTTCTGTTTAGAAACATCAGTAAAAAATCTATGCTTATTTACAAAATGTAGTTTACTGTGCCTCCCAGGTTACTTTTCTTTAGTAAACATTGATGGACTCATTTTCCTCCCCTCCCTCTGCTTTCTGCACTTTCTCTCCTCATATTTCTCTCTCTAAGATCTCTTCCATTCTGCCTAGCAATTTCTTTGAGAAAGTCCCAATTACAGTTAATGTTTATTTGCTTGAGTGGAATGTTACTGTTTCATCAGGGAAAATTGAAGAATAAACTCAGGAGATTAAATGCTATCCCTCCTACTCTTTCTTTCTTTCCTACAATGTTAGATCTAAGAACCTCAGCCTTTTTGGAATGAAGGGCACATTTGTATGTTAAGAATATAAGGTGGACATTCTTGCAAGTGGTTGCCTAGAATTATAAATCACTGATATACCTGAATGCCAGTGCCCACATTCCACAGGATGCCCTGTACTGTCTCTGATTACTTTTTGGCTTTTTTCTGGATATCTGGACGCACTTCCAGAGATAGTACTGGTCTGCAACTTGCTCACTAAGTCATGTGACATTTGTAAAATAACAATGGTGTTGGAGACTCTTACATTGCTTTATACTATACCAGCTTCCCACATTTTTTAAATTAAATGTTTCTTTTAAGCATAGAAACTGGCTGAACATTATGATAATCATCAAGAGAGGAATCTGCACTTACCTTTAATCATCACTTTGTGCATCCAGTGTCATAACTTCATAAGTTCTATTTTATTTCTTCTAAATTGTACCCTTGCAAGGATTTTTTCATATTAAAAAATATTCACTAGTGGCATCAGTGGGGGAAAGATAGTGGTATCAAAATAGGTATAAAGGTAAGTGTTGGAATCCAGGCTCCTCCCTTTTTCCACATGTGTCAGTGTCACATGGAAATTCAAAAGAGGCCCAGCTTGCATAGATATGGTCCATTTACCATTTTATTAATTTTTGACACTCCTGCAAACACTGCTGCTATTCACATGCATGATACAGATGTAATTTAAAGAAATATTGCAAAGGAAGGACAAGCATTAACTAAAAATAACCATAAAGGTTGCAAAGCTTTCAGCAAAACAAATATATCATAAAGATAGTTGGTCATAAAAATATATAAACTTCCAAAAAGCAAAGTCAATGAAGAAAATGGCAGGAACTCATAAGTTGCAGCCATGTGACATTGTGTTTAATGACCTCAGGTGATTTAATGACTGCAACCAGAAGTGATATTGTGCATCAGTGTGGTCACTTGACATTTCACTATACAATTGCATTGCTTAGCAATGGAATTGGTAGTCCCAACTGTAGTTCAGTGAGGACTACCTGTATGTCCATGAACATATATTTGGAAATAAGTGCCATAGAAACCAAGAACACTTGCAAAGATCAAGCTATAAATCTTGTACTGCAATGTTGTGAAAATGTGTTTCATACCTGGGCCAGTCATTTTCTCATCTCGACCCAGTTTACAGAATTGTTTGTGGAGAAAATAGGAAACAGGAATATTTTGTATGGTGCCTTTTGTACAAAATAAAGGCAGTATATTAGCATCAAAATCATCATCATTACAATTATTAATGGTATATAGTCCAAAATTCACATCCATATAGGAGAAAAGGGATAACCACAGCTCTGAAGATTTTCAGCTTTGAGGAGTTATGGATGTTGTGTTGAGTGTGTAGTGTGTGTCAAGTGTGCAGCCGCCCCAGTGTCTGGCTGGCCTGATCAATATCTTTGTCCAAAAACAGGGATTTCTCGTTCTACAGGTTTGGTCTTTGGCATGGGCTGGTAAAGTACTTAATTTTGTTCAGGCTAATAATCAGGCCAAAGAACATAGTAGCATCTGAGAATTTGTTCAGCGTCAATTGTAGATTTTTGTGTGCCAGAAGTGCATAATCCTCAGCAAAGAGTTTCTTGAATGACTGTACAGAAGCAGTTTACCCATGAATTCAAGTGGCAAAAATCAAAGACAGAGGTAGCCACTCAGTACCTGATATATATTACCTCCTTGAAAACCCTGGACAGCATGTGACAACATGCAAACAAAGAACAGATTGAATAGGATTAGGACTACTATACAACCCATTTTACTCCTTTGGAAATGGCAAATGAAGCTGATGTATCACCATTATAAAAAATCTGCCTTGTCATTCCATGGTGGAGTAACTGAATCAACTTCATGAAATTCCTCAGACATACATAATGTCTCAGGATAATCCAGAGAGCTTCCCTGTTTACAGTGTCAAATGCCTTTGTTAGGTCAATGAAGACAGAATAAAGAGGCTTTTTCTGCTTGATGCATCTCTCCTGGATTTGTCTCAAAGCAAATGTCATGTCTGCTCTACAAGTACTCCTCAACTTACAACTATAATTGAACCTGGAATTACAATCATAAGTCATTGCAGTTATAAGTTGAGTCATCATGTGAATGGACCCATTTTTCAATGTTTTTTGCAGCAATTGTTAAGTGAACATTGCAGTCAATAAGTGAATGCCACAGTCATTAAATGAATCAGTTTTCCCCAATGGGCATTTTTTGTCAAAAACTGGAAGTAAATGTCAGAAACTGTAAAAAAATCACAAATTGCAATCACATGAGTATGGGACACTGCAAAGGTGAGCCTGTTACAAAATGTGATCACATGACCACATGGTAGATGCAGCTGCTGTAACTTCTAAAATGGGTTGTAAGTAATTTTGGGGGGGGTACATAGTTACTTTCAATAGTCATTAAGCAACTGGTCAAAAGTCAAAGACTACCGGTATTCTGTTTTGGCTGAAAGCTACACTGTGCTTTCTCCTGTTGGAGATTCCTTTCCAATACAGTGACAAATTTGTTCTTGAGAATACAGGCAAAGATCTTGCCCGCAACGGACATCAGTGAGATACCTCTGTAATTACCACCATCTGATTTGTCCCTAACACATTTTCCCTTTAAGAAATAACAAGTACATACCTAACCTGAGAGCTAAAACAAGAAGATATAAAATCTGCCTACTTATATATGTTTATAAATGCCTTATAAAATAGTAGTGAAGATGAATTAGCATCACTCTACAATCACAATCTGCAATGTTTTTGATATGTTATATAGTTATCTGAAAACACGACTAGCATACAAGCTGGTAGTTGTACTTAAGTAAAAGTCAAAGAATTGAAGCAGTAAGTGGCTTGTAGGAGTAAATAAACTAGACCAAATAAAGGAATCACAATCAACACTGACAGAGGAAATAAGTGACTATCAGGAAGAGAGTGAAACAAAGAACAAGTCTAATGAATGAGTGGCAAACAGGATAAAAACAATCGCAGATATTCTACACTTTTAGAATTCAAATAAATTTGAATCCCTGAGAAAAAAGTCTAAACCAAAGGTCCCAGACTTTGAACCCCTGGGTCACATGTAGCCCTCCAGGTTATTTTATGTGTGCTCTGCACTCTGCCTCACTGTGCTGTCTCAGTTCAGACTAAAGTATGTCAGCTCACCATTAGTGTAGCTGACAAAACTGCACCAGGAACATATGAATGTTCCTGCCCCTTCAAAAGTTCTTCCCTCTGTTCTCCTTTCCTGACATTCTCTTGCACACTGGTTATGAAGGCAAAGATGCCCTGAAGAACAACAGCCTTGCCTTGTTTGCCCTCCTGCTTGGCTAGGATGGTGAAGGGAAGCTGCAGTGTAGGAATATATTTATGAAGGTAGCAAGCAACCAGGAATGTTTACACTCCATCAGTACCACAGTTCAGCTCCTCACTAGCAGATGATGGAGAGACAGCAGGACAGGTGATGTGAGGCAAGTATCACACAGGGCCTATTAGCACTCCATAGACCTCCATCTGGAGGTCAAGTCACGGCAACTGGACTTCGTTTTTCTTGGTTAGAAATGCTTCGCTGCTTATCCAAGTAGCTTCTTCAGTCTTAGATAAGTAGCAAACCATTTCTAACCAACAGAAAAGAAGTCCAATTGCCATGACTCAATCTCCAGGCAACTCTACCTGGATGACTGAGAATCTTCATCATCTGTAACAAGTATTGAGGTGCAAGAGAATAGTAAGAAAATAGGGCAGAGGCCGAAAGCAGTAGCAATCTATCTATCAGAAACCCCACTTTAAAGAGGAGGAAATGCCACCATTATTCAAACATCAGGAATAATGAATTCATGGTGCAGTCTGTGCCAGCTGCCCTTTACCATTTGAGATTGAGATAGGAGGATTGAATCCCTGGAGATACAGTTGTGTCATGAAAGAAGAAAAACTGAAGATTTATATGAATTGTTAATTTACTATTCCAAGGAACAGAAACATGCACCAATTAGACTTATAGGCTTGTGAAGTATTCTATTAGATAGGAGCACAGATTAGAATATGACAGATTTCAAAACTTATCAATAAAAACTTATCAAAACATAAAGAAATAAGCAAGAATCTATTAATTGGACCTATTGAACCAATCAACAACAAAAATTAAGAAATAGCATTTGCTGTAGAAAAGTGGCCATGAAGATGGCCATGAAGATTTGGGGTAACTGTTAGTCAAACATGAACTTAGCCCTTGAAAATAGACAGTATCAGAAAGAGCTCAAGATTGCCCTACCTTGTCTTTCTTTGAGTAGGAGGGAAGAAGAAATACTGTCGTATTTCTTGAGTAGGAGGGAAGAAGAAATACTGTCAGGTTTTCAAGATTCTAACATTATAGCTCAGATAAAAAGTAGAGTCCTAGTACTTATTTTGGTGTCTGATTACTGATCTGGCCTATCCCAAAGGGCTTATGTTTGCCCATAATATTAATTACCTTTGTTTTCTAAAATGCTCTGAATATGGGAAATAAATCAAGCAATACAAGAAAAATGGACTTGTCTTGACAAATGTTGACAGACTAACCTAATTTTTTAATCGGAAAACTTCTTTAAAGGATTGCAAAATGCTGTATAGATAATGGTTTGACTTCGGCAAACCATTTGACAAATTACTACATGGCATTCTGATTTGTAAGCTGTTCAATGCTACTTTACTCTTGGAGCATTGTGAGTGCAATTGTTGTAGTAGACATCTAGTCTTGCCACAGAGAGTGTCCCAGTTTTATAACAGCAGAGGAAACTTGCACCATGTCATACAATCCATCTCAGCCTGACATGATGTATTCATGGCTGCTGAAATTTTACTGGCAGATACTCCATTTATCATCAAACCTCAAATAAGGAACCATAACCACATCAGCCTGGTGTTCCTGCTACTTCCTCTTCATCAGCTTAATCCTCCCAATGGTTAATATTAAAAGCCTTTCCTCACTTGCACCTAATAATATCATAAACATATCTTGGAAATCTCTTTTGTCTCCTGTGGCCTCATCATTTTTATATTAAATTAATTCAGATGGGTTGGAGAGCAATCTATCATGGAAACTTTAATTTGAATTCCCACAAGTAAAATGAGCCCACAGGTAAAATGAGATTTGAATTCAGAAGATTATAACTCTATGATTCTATATTTCTAGATCTCTCTCACACACCCAAAGAGCCAAAACAAGAATATATGCAATTAGTTTAAGTCATCTTTTATCTGAATATATGTCTTTGAAATAAATATTACTACATATAATTCATCAATCTCTGCCTCACTATCTACTTTCAATTTGATGGGCAAATATACCAACAAATCAGAGGAACACTCATGGGATTACCGTTCTTCGGACTCATAGCAGAGACTGTAATTCAGTGTCTAGAAAGAATAGCACTCCCACACATACAACCAAAAATATGGATGCAGTATGTAAAAAGCACATTTATTATAATAAAAAAGGAACAATTAGCGATAATACACAAAACAACCAACATCTTCAAAGGAATAAAATTCACAAGGGAAGAAGAAAACTAGAACATACTACCCTGCCTGCATATTGTCAACAGCAGAGGAAATGCAAGTCTATAAAAAAAACTACCCACACTAACCAAGTGCTCCACCACCACATTAACAACCCAACCTCCCACAAGAACTATATAAAACATTATTCAGACAAGTACAAATGCACTGCAGCAACCTAGAACACCAAAAAAGGAAACAAACTACCCATACATCTTCCAACAAAAAGGATATCCATGCAACTTTATCAAAAAGTGCCTGACCACTCAACCGACTACAAAACAATCAACACAAGCTATGAAAAGGATAACACTATCATACATCAAAAACATCTCAGAAGAAACCAGTAGATTATTACAAATTCATGACATCACCATAAGACACAAATTAATTAAAGCCCTCCAAACATCCTAAGTAAACCAAAAGACCTAGTAGCTCAAGAAGAAAAAACATGAGTCATCTACAGCACACAGTACAGGAACTAATAGTCACTATCTACGGACAGACAGTCAGAAGACTAGCAAAGCACATCCATTAACACCAATTAGCAATCAGAAAACACAATGAAAACTCCTTAATCTCACACAATGCATGAACAAACTCAACCTTAGTTTCAACTGGGAAACTCTGAGTATCCTTGATCAAGCTAAATCTAAAAATGTTAGGGAAGTCCCAGAAGCTTGGCATTCAGACTCAGCCATCAATAGACAGATAAACCACACTTACATACCATTCAAAAGAGACAATAAAAGCTAAGAAACAAAAAAGTCAGAATACATCCTCTCTTGCAACCTACGCCCAGAGAAGCAGGGAGTAACACCAGACAAACAATCAAGCAGAAAACAATATCCTAATCAAGAAACTACCAAGGAGAAAACCACATCCCCATCAACACTGGCAGGGCAAGCTAATATATATAAACAGGGAGCTAACCCCACACTCATTACTACTAAACAGGTAATGAAATGTCTGCAAGCAAGTAAACTCAGACAGAACCAAGGACTTTTCAGTTACTATGAATAATTTTAATTTACTTTAAAAAAAACCACCAGTCATATCAGTTACATGTATTGTATTTTTAAGAAAGTAATGAATAATTGGTGTATCCACAATTAACAGGAATCATATATATAAGCAATAGATGAGAAAGTTTATAATACTGGCAGACAATTTGCTTGAAATTATTTATTTTTATTTCAGATCCAACTCTAGCAAGTGCTTAAGAACAACTATGTAACCTATGAGATAAAACTTTTAACTGATACTACAGATCTAAAAGCATTTGTTCCTGCTCTTGTATGTATTTATTTTGTACAATAATAGCATTATAAATGAAAAATCTTTCATGCAAATATCTGGCTAGTGCTTCTGTTCATTAGATAAATATGTTAATATTGCAAATAGCTCAGTTTGATTACAGTGAGAGCTGTTTATTAAGCATAAAGAATGCTGCAATAGCTTCTACCAAAGCTAATGAAACATTCATTTTTCATGAAGTTAACTTTTGGTAACATATATAAAATAACACATTAAATAGTCACAAATAAAGAATACATTTCTTATATTATTATTTGGAGACAATGACTGGTGTCAATTTCTTACTTTTTGCTCCCCTCTGGGTTTGTTTTATTTGTCATCATTTTTCTTTTGTCTTGTGCTGTTTTTGTGGGTTTCGTATTGTTTCTAAAGAATAATAAAGAATCATTAGGAGTCAGTGATGCATACATTTAATAAATTATTATTTTTATTATATTATCTTCTACAGTATATATCGCCAATCCATTATTTATTTGGTTACAGTATGTGTAATATACTATATTTCAATATCAAATAAAATATAGTATGTGAAATGGCCTAGAGGTTAAGACATTGGGCTGATCGGTCAGAAGGTTGGCAGCCCAAGTTCAAGACCCAGGTGTCATATAACAGGCTGAGCTCCCATTACTTGCTCCAGCTCCTGTCAACTTAGTGGTTTGAAAGGATGCAAAATGCAAGTACATAGATAAACAGGTACCCCCTAAATTGGTGGGAAAGTCACAGCATTCTGTGCACTTTAGCATGTAGCCGTGCCAACCACATGACCACAGAAGCATCTTTGGACAACACTGGCTCTTTGGCTATGGAACATAAGTAACATTATTTGTTATGGTGCAGTTTTGCTAAAGACCAGAAGTGCTGGTTTTTAGCAAAAACATCATAAAATGCAGTCTTGTGACCATAGAATGCTGCAAATAGCTATAAATGTGGCTGTGTTGCTGAACACTTTAGATATGGCCACGTGACCATTGGGGAGGGTGACTATCAGAACTACAGGACTACTTGTATGTGGGGATAATCCTATCCAAGCTTAGTCAGCTGAACTTTGCTGAACTTTGCTTCCTGCAAATATTACAAGAATTAATCTCATCAAGGCATTATCCAGACTGAGTCTCTCTTCCTGTAGATATGGCACCTCGTGGGCATACCCATGAGTAAGCAGAAACTTGGGGGGATAAGCCTATGGGGGAACAATACTGCCTTTTAAGTTTGTGTTTCTGTCTCTGGAATCTGGAATGAGGAATGATGATTGACCTGTCTGATTATATTGTCTCTATGTCCTTCAACTGAATGATGTAATGTGGCACATGTGAATAAAAGGAGAGAGGGTGGGCTCAGAAGTGTGTGCATGCTTGCTCAATGCTTCATGCATCATGCTTCATCTTCAAGATTCTGCATGTCCACTTTCCAAGTAGCGCTTTTGTCCATCTCCCTTCTTTCTCATTTCATCTGATGCCTGGGATGCTGCCAGATCCCATCTGCTAATCGCTTCATCCGGACCTCAAGAAGAGAGCCACTGGATCCCAACTTGCTACATTTAACATGTTGTGTGAGTACAACCATCATATTAACTCTCAAGATATGTTATTTTTGTTTAGGCATAACTTGTTCTGTGGCCAAACAAAAATGTACTTTCTTAACCTGACCTAAGTATGTTGTGTGTTCTTTCTTCACCCTTTGAAAAAAATTATAAGTACGGAGGAACAAGCAAGACCATAGCACACATCAACATTGTATAAAATTGTCCCAGGGGGTTCAACAAAAATAGCATTGAAAGAAATAAAGATAAAAATGAGTTAATATTTTTTTCACAGAAGTATTATGAAAGGCAAAAAGTACCCAGTTGCAGTGCAAAATATATGACATTTCAAGTAGAAGCATTGTTAATGTATATAAAACACAAGTACTTAATCTGATAAACCATAAACCATTATCCGTTACAGTGTCAGCTGACAAGAATGGGATAATACTGTTGAAATATGTGCAAGCATTCTTTTTCTTTTCTAAGATTTCTGTGGAACCGCTGAGCCAGAGAGAGAGAAATGTTTCTGAATTTGATGGAAAGTTTTGAATCATCTTCTTTGGCATATTCCACAAAGGTTAATTTGTTTATTTTCCCTGTCTATCTATAGGCAAATTACCTTAAATGTTTTGATTTATAAAATACCTTGTATCCAGGAACAGATTGAAGAAAAAAAAATTGTTATGTGTGATCTACTTTTTGGTAGTTAATTAGTAATATAACATGTACTTATTTGAACTATGGTATTCAGATTCTAAATTTATTTGTAACAAAGAAGCATTATAAAAAGGCCATAATTTTTGCTATAGTAATACATTTGTGTGTTTATCTGTTGACCTTTACCCATGGATAATTATTCTAGCTACCATTGAAAGAAAGAAATTTTCTTTGCATGTTGCATTTAATATACCATCATATGTATTCTACCAGCAAATCGAAGCTATACCCTTGCATTTCTCCATTGTATATGTTTTATTTTTGTAATTTAAAATATATGTAAGGCACTTATTATCCAGGATAAGGTATAATTTGGCTCTAAATACTGGAATCCTGAATTTGAAAGTATCGACTCAATGGGTGTTAACATCAAATGTGAGAGCCAATTTATGGAGAAGTTAAAAGGTTTTCAGCTAGAATCTAGGAGAACATGACTTTTAGTCTGGCCTTAGGCACAAAGCCAGCTGAGTAACTTTGGTCCACTAGGTCTCTTTCAGCTGTAGGGAAAAGATAATTGAAAAGCCTTCTAAAAATGTTGTCAAGAAAACTTCAGGTTGCTTATTCATGCATTTGCCAGAAGTCAAGGGGGCTAAAATAAATAAAACATAAACATCATGATACATGAAAAAGAGAAGAAAAAAATCCTTATGTCAAGCTCAACTCCTGATGACTACATGGACACACCAATGGAGCTTTCTTGGTGGGAATACATAAATTATTTGCTCCTGATTTGTTGCAGTCTGTGGAGTCCTTGGTGCTCTCTGAACTTGTTTATCATAAGCATGATGGTGTTACTTAGTTGGGTAATGAAATATCTAAAAGCAAATAACCAAGATCAGAGAGCACCGTTGGAAATTCCTGGTGGTTCCCCTCCCATGTACAAATCAGCTAAGGTAACCAGTCCTTGTTGGACCAATTAATATTTGCCACTGGTGATAATACTTTAGTCCTAGGAAAGATGTCTACTCAAAATGTGTATATCAAACTTTCATTAACTTTGATCTGATGGTGTTTTCTAAGAGCTTCTAAACATTAAGGTTCAGTGTTTTATAGATGGGTCAGTGAGTTTATCACTTCTGGAGGCAAACAAAGATCACCACGTGCATTATTACCTCATCAGGAAAAGGGTTATAGGAATTCTTGCATATTAGAGAATTAAAATGTCAGGAAAATAAGAGTCTTCATGGGGCAGGATGGTTCCATAGTATTTCTATAAAGGTGATATTTCTTTGTTAGCAAGGCAGTAAGAATGATGAGGCTGACCATATTACTTGATTTAAATTTTGGTTGGTTCATATAAACATTGAAATGAAAGAAATTCACACTTATCCCTATAAGGCAAAAACGTTATTTACCAACATCCAACAGTACAGATTTTTGTTGTTGTTGTAGATCCATGATATGGTAGCATGACTTCCAGGATCACACAGTTTCTTCTCATTTTATTATTATTGCCATTAATTAAAATGGATTCTGCCATGAAATTTCAGAAGCACAGTATCTTTTGGCCATATATAATGCACGAAGCCACACATGTAGATTAAAACCCTTCAGGTAAGGAAAAACCCAAATTAAACCCAGCTCAGCCTGGGAGGCATGCATGTAACTTCAGTCATATTTTCAGCAAAGCTTGCTAATCTTTGTTGCTACTTTTCATCCCACAATGTTCTTTTGATTACCTCTCTTCCCCCTTACCCCCATCGCCACTGGGCTGCTGTCTTCTTTTGATTTGTTTGAAATTGACTCCTATCTGCATAAATGAGAATGGCCCATTTTTCTTACTGTGCAGTAGAAAACTATAAATTGCCTACAGTTCCAATTTTTCCAAATATCACAAATGACAACTCCTGAGGAGACAACAATGGCAATAGACTTTCACAGTGAATATCCTTAAGGATAGATATAATTCCCTGTACAGTATGTACAGTGTGATAACATTTGTAACAATCCTTTTAGAGTGGGACCATGTCAGTAAGAGAACCTAACAGCAGACATGTATTGATTTCAAGAATCTATTCATAAGAACAGTTCTTCCTCTTCTTTCAAAAAAAAGTGGCATTTTAATTTAGGGCTACAGTAATGAATGATTTTTCATATGAGAAGTGTTCAATTAAAAGACCACATGGAACTTTTCTGACATCCAAATATTATCACTGTGTAATGATGGAGGTATCAGTCTCTTTCTAATGATCATTTGTTTGAATTCAGTCATGAGTCCATTTCTGAATAGATGCAAAGAGGATTGTACTGGATATCATCTATAATATTTAAAGCTCCTTTCCCAAACTTCGAGCTAACCAGACGTAACAGATTTCTTTCCCCAAACACTCGCCAAAGTCAAGGGCTGGAAATTCTGCATTCATCTGGAAAGCCTGAGAATGGGAATTTATTTATTCATTTGTTTGTTTGAAGATATTTCATGCAGCAATGGCCTTTATTATAGCATCAGATACTCTTTATGAGTTCTGTTCACCATAAGGGCAGATTTATCATAATTGCTTCTATTGGAGTTTAAAATGTACCTTCCTTTAAGTAAAATTTTTGCATTGGAAGGACTGCATTATATTTGAGCAAATGAGAAAACAAGTTCAACCATTATCATCTAAGATGTCTATCACACATGTTTTAGCTGTATCTGTATTATATGGTTTGGGGTTGTTGTGGTTTTTAAAACTTTATTTTTCCTTTCAATTACTCTTGAGCTTTGCTGGCTACCTGAATAAGTCTGCATTTTTCTTGGCAACATTTTCAAAAATGGTTTGCCTTTTCCTTCTTCCTTGGGCTGAGGTGTACCTGGCCCAAAATCACATAGCTAGCTTTATGGTTAAGGGAGAACTAAAATGACAGTCATCCAGTTTCTAGCCTGGTGCCTTTAAGTACTACCCCAGATGATTGCCATATATGCTTTTTGCTGTACAGCAACTGAACTATCAAAAGCACCTATCCACGTGTGACACTTGATCCTGTGCCTTCCCCTGTGTTCCAACATCCGTTGAGAAAGAAAGCTACAGCTCCACTATAGCTGAGTTGAAGCCTCAGGGTAGGGAATTTGCAACTGGGAAGTCCCACCTCACCCCACCTTCTGGCTCCTCAGCATCCTCCTCTGACTCAAGAGGTCATGGTACTTCAGCATTTTTTCACTGATCTTTTAACTGAGCAGAGAAGAAGCTTTCATAATCTCCTTGCAATGAGCAGGTTTTTGCCTCCTCAAAAATAAACATGGTGAGGTTAGAAAGATGATAGAGACAGAATACTGCCTGGTTTTTGGTATTTATGCTCCCTCATTGATCATCTTGAGGAGACACTGATTGGATGATGGGCAATAGGATGGGAGGGAAGAAGAGGGGAGAGAGGAAAGGAAAGACAAGGCAAGGCAGTTGTGGCACAACATCCAAATTCATTTGGAAAGATACAAATAGAAAATTATTTTCCTGGAATCCTGGTGGCTAGATTTGCCAGAATCTACAAATTTTGTTTCCTGGTCATTGTGCATGCACATGTAATTATCAAATCATAATTTTAAATTTGATGCAAGAGAAAATTGTTAAATGTATCACCAGAGAGTAATCATCTTGATTATATTTAATTTTAAGTATATGTAAATTAAATTACTTTTTGTCCTTTGTCCTGCCAAATGCTGTATTTTTAGGACTGCAATTCATGGATTGCCCTTTTTATGTCAAAAGTGGTCTTTGACCTGAATAACATTGTGCATTTCTCTGTTTTAGGGAAAAGAAGATGTCTACTTTTCACACAGATACAATCAATTCTACATTAAATTAAAGAATCTGCATGGCTAAGTTTGAGTTAATTGCTTTACTATAGTCAATAATCAAACCAACTAAATTAAAGCATATTTTCATGACTATTTTTTCAGCAAATGTATTTATCGTCATATTTATATGGCTGATCATCTCACAATCTTGTAGTCCTGAGTGGTATACAACAAAGTTAAAAATAATAGGTGTAAGTTCATATTAATATTAAAAAAATTAAAATTATAAAAGGCATAAAACTAAAAATAGAAAAAGAGATTGGATGAAGAACATATGTTAGTTATACTGCAGCTATTTCAATAATCCAGTCCCTTGGAGTCCCCAGGCCTGATGAACCAATCAGTTCCTGCCAAATGATGGAGCTCTCTAGTTAATAGGACCTAACTGAAAAAAGAAACTTATGACCCAGATCTTAAGTTCTTATGGTCACTTTGGTCATTTGGAAACACAGCCAGATTTAAGTATAATATAAACACAATCTCTTCAAAATAAGTTTAACTTTTGGTGATTTCATGGACATATCTATTTAGTTTTCTTGAAAAAGTTCAAAAGTGGTTTGTTATTGTCTTCTTTTATGATGCTTATTTACAGCTTAGTGATACTTGCTAGTTGCCTATCAAATCATTGAGCAAATCCAACCCTATTTAGTTTCTCAGGCAGATGTTGCCTTGAGGGTGTTTTATACAAATAATTGATTGTACATATCTCTGTGCTTGTGTGAATCTTTGTACATCTTTGTACAGAGCTTGAACTCCTAGAAGAAAATCTAATAAATAAAATAATAAACAGTTTGTATATCAGTTTAATCTTTCACTAAGAAATAGTTATGCTAAAGTTTTATTTATATCTGATGCAACAGAATGATAGCTATGGAACTATACACAGTAATATTTTGTAGTTTTTTAATGAAGACACAAAACTCTTTGTAAAATGGATTATCAACATTTTATCTTGCTGCTTGAACTTTAAGTCAGTATTCTTAATAATTTGATTATAAATAAAGCTGCAAGAAAGTGAAGCATTACAATCCCCTTGGATTGGTCTGCTAAATTTCACACTGTAGATGTTGAAGAGGAACATTTGGTTTTCCAGTGCGTGGCACAGTTCTGCCAAACAAATTACTAGTGCTGTCACTTATTCTAGAATGGTGAAGAAGTTGGAAAAGGAAACAGAAGGAATTAAGAATTCTTTCTTTATATACTGTATTTAGAGATATGAACTTTTTGTTTGCTTTCTACCATTTTCAAATATTACTTCCTCTAGTTTCCTCAACCATTAATCTCAGACACCTTAAACACTACCGCTTCTCCAAAGACAGATTCAATTGGAGGTCACCTCATACCCAGGCCTGACTCGAAAGCATAGGATACTATATAGTATCTTTTCTAATTTCAGTAGTCTTCATTAATATAGGACAATAAATCCCTTTATCCTTGGACACTGGCCATTTGTGCTGATGTTTTATTCAATATACTGTAGTTGAATATGTATTGTTCAAATTGAAAAGTAACAAAGTTGTTAAGCAACTTGTGTAATTAATAAATGAAATATATGAATGGAAACTCATATGAATCTTATCAATGCACTTTCAAGGCTGCAAAATTATGTGGTGCTAATTTTTAATTAATAATAAATGATATTTTTTATGAATGATAAATTAGCAACA